>JAJMGV010000009.1:0-122391 GCA_030582695.1 [Candida] golubevii | reverse complement strand
CAGTCACTCTCTTCAATATAACTGTTTATAACTTGACAGCGTGCCTCTTAAAACACAATGCGTAAGATATGACTGGTATCTTCTTTTTCTTATAGAGTATTCAGCTCTTCCCTTGTGGTCTTGAATCAACTGACTTATTCCTAACAACACCAAAGCTTTGCTCGCTCGTGGCTGTTATTGCTCTCTCTATGACTTCTTCGACATCCTTCACTTAGATTATGTCTCCCGGTTGCACGACTTTAGTTTTGAGCGCTATTTAAGCCCCAAACAGTTATCTGAAACCTTTGAAAATCAATATCGTTCCTCTCGTAAAGCTCCCTTCTCCATCTTTCAAGTTTGCTTACATCTTGACCCAACTCGGACATCTGTATACGCCCCAATTTTCACATTGTTAAACTCGCTTTTCAACTTCGAAATGTATCAGGAGGGACGCTAGTAATGGCGTTAGTTACAATATTGGGTTACATCACTTTTGGCCTATTAACCTCACCTGGGTATATGGGAAAAAGGCCTATGACTGAAGGTTTTCCGAGTTATTTGCGCTTTGGAAGAACGTCTACGATTCCAAATAGACAATTTTCAGCACCCATTATGTTCTACTGGTGCAACCTTATGTACTCCCCAATTTTTGCAGCCATATAAACCAGCTTATGAATTTGCTATATGCAACAGTACCGAAAGAAACGACCGAGTAACCAGGATTCCTCGATAATTGTATGGAAATTTACCTACATTCTCGGTCAACTCTGCAGAAACCACCGAGGAACGAGGAAATTCCCTATTGACAAGTCCCCTATAGCGAGAACAGACTGTAGAACAACGCCCAAAAGTTACATTTCTAAAATTCTCACACCCGTTAAAATTATGTTGGATGCTTCATGTGTAACATATGATTTTAATCACAATAGTATCCAGATTAACCAGATTTTGACCGTAGACGAAAGACTTTAAGTGTTAAGAAAATGGTGTACGGATCTAGAAAAATCGATTGGCTGACGTTTGTTTACACTCATCCATGACTCATCCATGACTCATCCATGAGAGGTGGTGTTCTCGTCTTCGTTGAGAAATGAGCCGGTGTGCTTCTCCCGTAGCTGCTCAAGTGAATCATGTGAATTTAGCTATTCGGAAACTTTGTCAGCGGTCATTTGATTGCTCGAATCAAGACATAAACACGAACAACGATGAGAGAATCATCTCACTTGGAAAACAATTCAAAAACATGGGCATTGATTATTCTTTTGGATATGGTCTGGGAGTGTTCCAGCAAGCAGGGTACTCAAAATCAGCTTCGGTTCCCCAGGTTGACATGATACATATTGTGGAAAATCCCCTAAGGTTTCATCGAATTAATGCAGTGAAAAACCCAAGTCATTACTCCTCCTTAATACACTTTGGTGATGCCACAGTCAATTGGATCCAAGAATGTGGGGCCGGTGTATATTTCAATCCCTACGTTAAGATGAAAGGGCTCTCCGGAGAAGAAATAACAGCTAAGTATGGAGTGGTATCGACTAACAATGCCCTCTCTGACATACAAAATTGGACGTCGTTGTACATCGCTGGTCGGTTGCAAAAGCCAGTCAAGCATTTGTTAGATGTATCAGATAATTTGAAGATAGCAAATGAGTACAACCTCGAAAGTGCATTCAACCTTTCATTACTCATTATTCTGAAAAAAAAAGGCTCAAATCTAGTGACCCCTGCACAAATTTTTGAGCAAATAGCTCTGATATCATATATGGGTGATCCACGTATGCTCATTGGGGGAGAGAACCCAAACAAAGTCAAAAACATCGTCGTGAAGCAATTACCGTATTTTGAGCAACTTTACAGCAAGGCGATAGATCAGGCGATTAAAAACAAGTACTTGTCAAAGCATGGCAAAAACTTTGATATAATCCTAAATGGCAGCTCTGCGGCCTCAATTGTTGCCGGCTTGCCTAACAACTTCAGAAGAAAATTCTTGAGTCAATACAAGAAGAAGTTGAAAAAAACTCTAGCCCTTGATAAGCAAATGTCGCAGTTCCTAGACCATAGTTACAATGAATCATTTCCGACTGCATCCCACGCAAATAGTCGATACATTCTTGAAGCGGTAAGTGAGCCATCAGCAAAGTGGGCCATACTCAACACAGTTCTGAGTATCATAGCTATACCTGCCCTAGCACAGTCAGTAAAGGGTATTTTGACTGCAGGAGTCGTCAAATCAGTCAAGTATGCTTGGGAAAAACGGCTTAAAAGCTTCGGCACGTAGCTCCACCAAAACTGAGAACAAAATACTCCGTCTGGAAGCCAAATAAAATCCAACAAAGCATTACATTTGCTCAGGTGATAGCAGAGAGAAAAAGTGGTAAAGTAAATTCACCAAGAGGTACATCTCCAGAAAACAACAAAAGAGGGTTTGTAGAGTTTCAAGGGTTCTTCGAATAGATACGCTTTGGTTCAAGTACCCTTGCTTATTTCCTTATGTGAGCCAAGCATTGATATCGGAAATTGAGATGTCTCACCTTGAAAAGCATGAATACTTCATGACTCGTGTCTCAGCGTTTCAGGAAAAGACGGCAGACTTGGCGGCATTTTTTCGAGTTGGACTCGAAGTGCAGTAGGGATGATAATCACTAACCTCTTCAGTTTGCACTCCTCAGTACATAAAGTGTTGGAATTTTGACAATGATGTCTTATATGCGAAAGATTTGAATCTTTATATCATTTACTGAATGAATGTTCACGGCTAAACTATCCACTCGTGAAATCCATCGGACCTCTTTCTCGTACCCTTTTTGTAAAGTCTTGATGCTGCGTCTTCCGCGGGTCACGTTGTGTCTCGGCTCAAAATTCTGCAGCCCGAAAACTTTGAACTTATCGATAATAGGGTGACTGTCATGTCACCGATCCATAGTTTATCTCCCCAAGCATTTTCTTCATCTCTCGATTCATAAGAGGTGTTAGAGTCTCACGCCGTTGTGCCATCCGCCTCCGAAGAGAGAAACTCTTCTTGATGATCTTGACAAAACACTTCAATTCACGTAAATTTGGACATGATGTGTCCTCCAGAGCTAAGATCCATAGCCACGTTAATTGCTTATTCGTGCCATCTCCGCAGATTCGCATTGATTGTAGATGTGACTTAAAATGGAATTTCTGCTTACCTCTTGTAGACAAAGGTAGCAAGTCATGAGGCTCAATTTCGCCTGCTAGTCAAAGACCAGGGCATAAGATTAAAAGAGTTTCTTTACAGAACTTAAACAAATATTTGTGTATATATATAGTATATCGCTTTTTAGTCAGATTGTAGAAAGGGTGCTGACATTTTCTTTATTTTTTTTCTTTTTGGTGAAGGAAGAAACAATATTTTCAGAGCGAGTGAGTATTTTTGTAAATTATTTTTTCTTCTAATTAACCAAAAGAAGTTAGAGTTTTTTCTCTTTTTTTCTTTCTTCTCCTTTTTTCTCTGTAAATATATCTGGAAATATTCCGCAGAACAAACTCCAACTCCCGAATGAGCACCTCTGATATTTAGATTAAAGCCACAAGAGGTCATTTGAGTATTATTCTGATTGTCCCCTTTGGTGCAGACTGTTTTGAGTGGAATCTGACTTACTATTTCAAGCTTGAAAAAGATCTTCCAGGGGAGTTTCAAAAAAACTTACTTAAGTATAGAAGTGAAATTGAATTCCTCCATACGAACCAAGTATTAAATACACATCTTAACTTAATTCTCTTTTGTTTATTCAATATAACTTACGTGTGAGCTTGTGAAAAGATTAACTAGCGCAGCATATGCAATTTGCGAAAGCGGAAACCGTCGCGAAGCATTTTTTACAAACACCCGTGCACATAATGTTATGGATTGCCTCAAGACCCAGGCTCCCACCTTTACCCATCATCAGCAAACTTGAGATGCCCCCCCGAACCCACCCCAAAGATTCTGCGTCAGAATCAGAGTCGAAGGCCGCACTAACATCTCGTGCCGCCAACAAAGCCAGGAACGCTGTTGCAGCAGCAGCACAACTTGAACTTCTCTCGAAACACATTCATTCAAATGGTCCGAAAGATAAGCCCTCTATTGAACCGCTGGACCTCAAGTCTTTAGATGAAAACAGCCTTCATAAATACCAGAGAAAGTATAATCTTAGTTCTCCTGAGCTACAGACCTTGAACGAAAACATTTTGTCCTCAGAAATCGGTAAAAAGACATGCAGCTACAAAAGATCTGCTTTAAAAAATAAGGTCTCCAAATTGGAGCTTGCAAACAATATTCAGAAGCATTTCATGCTGACAAATGTTAGAGAGAATGAAGTAATAGCCAGTTTCTTGTATCGGGTCAAGAATCAAGAGAAAGAGTTCAAACTCACATTCTGACAGTCATAGATGATGATATAGCCCTTCGAATGGGCACACGATGTCACTTCAGTCCTTCATCTTTCAATATCGGGAAAGTTTGCAAAATCTTTAGAATGAGCTAGAATTCATTAGCCTATTATATCCAGAGCCAAACTTGTGCTTATGATGTGGTTCGGGACCTTGCTAGTAAATATTGCCATAGGGAATCTTTTTTTACGACACCCATGATAGGCCATGCATAAAATCTGGTGAGATAAGTGCTGTTTTAATAGGGGCCAACATGACTTCTGTGCATACTGTCAGTCTTCATGGTTGTTTGCCCGTCAGCCCCCGACGCGTGCGAGGCGTGCGAGGCGCGTGGGGTCTACGCGCATGAAAAAACTGGCACAAGTCGTAGCAAGCCCTTAGCAAGAATCACTTTGACATGCTTTCAGCAACCATTGCCATACACTGGCACGATGATGGTCACCCGGTTTACTCGCTTGACTTTCAGAATAGCGAAAGTGGAATAAAAAGATTGGCAACAGCGGGCGGAGACAAGAATGTGCGAATTTGGGAAATTAAACAGTCACAGAGTGGGGACCCCCAACACACATTAGTTGAGTATCTTTCGACCCTAAGAAAACATTCTCAGGCAGTAAATACAGTTCGTTTTGACCCAAGTGGCCGAATGCTTGCATCAGCTGGGGATGATGGCTTGTTGATTATATGGACAATGGCTTCACGTTTAGTACACGAATTCGGTGTCCAAGACGATGACATGAAAGAGAGCTGGGTAGTTCATCAGGTTCACAACACAAACCTGGAAATTTACGATATCTGCTGGTCTCCTGACTCCAAATTCATTGCTGCTGGGTCTATGGACAACATTACGAGAATTTTTAGTCTAGCTTCAGGTCAGAAGGTCACCGAGATGACAGGCCATTCTCATTATGTGCAAGGGGTGGCATGGGATCCATTGAACGAGTTTATCGCAACTCAGAGTGCGGATAGATCGGTGTGTGTTCATTCTCTTGACCTTACCCCGACCGGCTCACCAGATGCATTGAGTGCCCGCTTTTGGTCTAAGCTGGCACGCGCGGAGATGCCTATGATTAAAGTCTCAGATCTTTGCTCAAAAAACAAGTTAGCTACCTGTTCCAAAGACGCAAACTCACTATCAGTCAGAAATGCCAGCATTGCCACAAAGCCGGACTCATCACCGGAGATTCCACCGGTTGAAGCCAAGCTTGTCAAAAAGGGGTCTCAATTATACCATTCAGAAAATCTTCAATCTTTTTTTCGGAGATTAGCTTTTTCCCCAGATGGAAGCATCTTAGTGGCACCTCTGGGCGTCTGTAGATACGAGAATGAGAACGAGGAAACTGTTGATGCCATAGATAGGTCTATTGCGATGAACACGGTATACGTGTATTCTCGAGCCGGGCTTAACCAGTCTCCTATTTGTCATCTACCTGGTCTACCAAAGCCTGCAATCGCTATATCATTCAATCCCATCAAATACGATACATCAGGCACTGGCCTGCCCTCTGCATTTGCATTACCGTATAAATTAGTATTTGCGGTAGCCACACACGATGCTGTTATTATCTACGACACTGAGAGTTTACAACCATTAGGAATTCTGTCAAACCTCCACTACTTAAGCATTACTGACTTATGCTGGGATCATGATGGAGGTAGCCTCATGGTTTCTTCAGCAGAAGGATTTTGTTCACTTATAACATTTGAAGTTGGGACATTCGGGAAAGTCCTTGGAAGAAATAAGATACCAGACAATATTTGATCGTGAGGCTGATATTGTATATCGTTGTATCGAACATATTCGAGATGCAGGACAGAAGAATTCTTCTTTAAATATTTTAAACTTCAGGTTGAAAACTGTCAGATTTTGGATCTTGGAAAGAGGATCCAGATGAATCTTCCATGCTCACTTTCATCTATTGACAAAATGGGCATAGATTTGAACAAAGTCAGTCTTTCTCATGAATCTTAATGAGGTTATAAATCCTTTGTTCTTGGAGGTCAATTCTGCTCAGACTCGGACAATATATCTAAAGGATTGTTCAATCGGGGACGTATAGCCTGCAAATTGCAACTGGTCCTTCCGCATTCTAATCCAGTGAAGCCCCGATATATGCACGCCCCGTTGCAATGTTGCTGAAAATACCTTAATTGAAAAAAAAAAATATATATACATATTATAAATTCTTTTCGAAATTTTTGAACTTATTTTCATGATTATGATTAGCCACATTTTGTGAAATAACTAATTTCACTTATTTTTAGCTTATTTGATCTAACGAGTGGATCATTCGATCTTTGACGTATTTTTAATTAATCCCAGTAATTCGAACTGATTGTAAAAGTTATCGAGTATGTAGAACATGACCCCGAATATCATAGACTAAAAGTGAAGAATTTGGGATTGAGCAAAATCTGGTTCTTTGAATGCCTTGACGGAGTGAAGCGGGTCTCATAATCGGTACTTTAATCGGGTTCCAGGATAAAATGAATGTTTGTCAACATCTATGGCTCGAGAAGACCACCGAAATTTTTGGCAGGTAAGCCGACGATCTCGGTCTACGGAGCATTCCACTAATGTCGTACTGGCCCAAGGAGCTAATTAAGAAGGTCGGAGTAGTACTATGGTCTTTTCATAGCCAATTAGGCTCCTAGAAGTTTATTAGAGCAGAGGGGACTTCTAGACAAACTAAACCAAGTCCGCAGCCGCATTGGGAAATACAATTTTATGATGTGTCGTAACTTTCAACAAAAGCTTGAGGGGCCCCAAAAAGAATTCATTGGTCAAGCGAATGGAACTTGCGACATCACTGGAACAGTTCTGTATCTTCATGGATACGAAAAACATGAAGATAGAAAATAGTATATGTCTGGCGTATTTTTTGAATAAAGTCGTTAATTTACTCGATAGTTAATGATAGAGATGTTTTTAAAATGTTTTTAGTGTTATTCGCAAAATGTATCTCTTGTTTATTCAATAGAAAAAATAACTGTGTGAAAATTGGGAACACTGATAAACGCTCGACCTGATAACTTATTCCGAACTTATTTTTAGTTTATCTTGTACGACTTTCAGGTACTTTTATGCCATTAGTATCGGAAGTTAGATCATCTAAATTTCGATCTTTAAGTCGCCGGGCACAAGAGAAGTTACCACCAATACAACCCAATCGCCTCATTGAGATATACCTGGAAGTGAGCCCAGTACTGCGATGGGACACTTTCTGGAAAGGTCTTTATAAACAAGAATGGGTGAGACGACATGATTTCACGGCACTCCACCTATTCAACTTTGGATTGTATGCCCCGGTCTTTGACTCGCGGGCGGGGACGAGCCTCACAACCTGCTACCTTTATCTCCAAGAGGTAAGCAAAATCTCCATCTTAAACCACATCTACAATCAATGCAAAACTGCCAAGAGATGGTGGCACGAATTAACAATTAACAAACCTATGAGTCTTAGCGCGCTCTTAGCTCCAGAAAAATTTACGTGAATTGAAGTGTTTTGTCAAGATCGTCAAGAAGAGTTCTCCCTTCGAAGGCGGATGGCACAAGGGGGTGAGACTCTCGCGCCTCTTCCGAGTCGAGATATGAAGAGGATGCTTGGGGAGATAAACCCGGGTCGATGACATGGCCGAGTGTATGCAACTTGGGGCATCCTTGCTGAAGTTCAGCGTGGGGTGAACCACGGTTCGCCACGAGTCATGCACTCGGAACCTGTTAGTGGGTCATTTTTTCTATTGATTTTTATAGTTTTTGGTGGAAGTACACTGGGCAAGCTCAGACTACGAACGCCTCCTCTCTAATCGAACATCCATCGGGGCTTCACTGGACTTTTCGTCAAAGCATGTTGTATTAAAATTCCATGCTTCATATTTGTTTACGACTTAATTGCCTGAAACTCATTCATTTCACGCCACACAAGAAGATAATTCAGATCACTAGTAGTGGCATCATGTTCAGTGACAGAAGATGACAGAAAATACAAATTCCGAGCTTTCGTCGTATGTGCTTCCATAATCCGCTCAAACCAGATTAGCTTACACAGCATCAACATACATCACTGACAGTAGCTTGGCTATGAGAGATCACCGATAAAGAATATACTTCAGATAGGTTTTTTTTCGTCGAGCTCAGCCTCAATGGCTTTCCTTGCTTTTAAAATCATATCAGCTTTACGCTTCCGTAACAAGCAATCGCGTTCACTCTTATCTTTTCCCCACAATCCTTCAGCTGAAAAACTATCTTCACTGGAGCCCACGCGATACTTCTCTAACAATGAAGTTGAGAGCTCAAGCAGCGGATTGATCCCAGTCTTTCTGTTTATGGGGGAGATACCTGAGGCATTACCTGGAAAATTTGATTCCGTTGCCGTTAAGAGTTCTATAGTTTCCTCAATCGAGCCAGTCGCCTCTAAGCTCTGCCTAATTTGAGTTTCACTTAAATGCGGCCCAATGGCTTGTACAATCTCAATCATCGAGCCGGTTACGTGGCGACGCCGTCTAGGCTCTGAGCCCGGTGCTGATGACACATGAGCAGGATCTGGGATATTGAATTCTTCGGGAACAGATTGAGGAATCGGCGATACAAGCCAACGTAAAATTATTAGAGCACAGCTCAATGCAAGAACTAGTAAAATCGTTGAATTATCCATCACGCAAAAAAATTTGTTGTCTGGTTAATGCACAAGATTCTCGTTGGAAATGATATTATTGCCGTATTTTCATGTGCCATCCTCCTGCGGTAAATTTGAGCGATAGATCCGCGAAAAATGCAAGTTTAGTAGAGAAGCCTGGATTAATTAGCCCAAGGAGGAGGAAACAAGCACAAGTCACAGTAACTGTAGGATCAAATCGTGACTGCAATATCGGCCCTAGCCATGTTTATGTGATTGAGTATTCACGGGGCCAAAATCTTCATCTCTCTTCTGCATCGCAAGATTAAGAGCATCGGGGAAAGTGTATAACCTCTTCGCGAAGCCGATAACTTCGGGGAATACACATTGAATACACATGAAGATACAGAGACTACATGAATATGCATGCCTTAGTTGAGACAACTGGAATTTGATCAACATTGAACCAATAGTGACCTACATGATCTCGCATATTTCGAGCTTTCAAGCTGACTCAAGATTTAGAAGCCTTGCTAACTGCACCGGTCCGTCATCAAAAACTAGAGGCTTAGTTGCGAAGTGCGTTGAATTGAATAGCATTGTTTGCCAGATGTGAATAAGCTAACAAAAAGGATATTGTATGCTTTGGACACAGTGTTAAAGTCATAATAATATCATGGGACTTCATCACAGGAACTCAATTGGATCCTCCAAAATCCCCAGAACGGGTTTTCAGCGAGTGTGATCGCTAAGATTGAGAACCATGGTTGGATAACAGGACCATCAAGAAAAAATCCATAGCGTACGTAGGATGATACTCAGATACACCATCTACTTAGTGTTGTTCTGCCAGCATTTCATGTCATAAATGATTAGAAATTGGTCATAAAGGAGGGAATTGCTCTAAACATCAATTCCCGCTCATACGCGTGGTAAATTGTAGGGGATTGAGTTGGAAATGGCAATATTCAATGTTTCACTGGAAGGATATTTTGATACATCTCCAGGCATATAAACAACCAAGGCACTCTTCTAAACTTTGATGTTCGTTCATCTAGGTGACAAATCAGGGCTAAAACCGATTCCGATCCTTCAAGGAAATTACGAAGCCTGGTGACGTGAATTCAGACAACAATACAATAATTGTTTCAATGCATATTCTGATATTAATTCAGTATGAAGTATTTTGATATATATCACAAAAGATCATTGAGTCACATTGAGCTCGCCACTCCTGAATGATACTGGACTAAAAATAACGCTGAAATTAGCGTATTCATGGGTGAACATCTCCAACTCGATAACTAGTTGAAATTCCCGAAGAAGCGATTCGAATGTGTAATTAAAGTAGCATATGAAAAGTGTTAAATAGAAGGATGAAGATCACACAAGCAATGACACCACTTCCGATCTTTCCTCGGCATACAACCGCGTTCAGGGAGGAAATCGAAGAATGATTTGGCATGAAGGTCAGCTGTGAGTTATATCCACCCACAGTCTCATTATTAATCGTGTAAATAGGGGAAGCTGTGGAATTTGACTTGAGATATGTGTCCAAGTTTGCGGGCATTGATGTAACTTGTTGAAGGCCCAGCAACATGGAAATACTCAGCGTTAGTGTAGCAGAGGAAACGTCAGAGTCAAGAAGAAGGGACATATTGATAGGAAAAGGTTGGGTTAAAAGAACGCCACCAAAAGATATTGAGCGAGAATTCTGCAATGATAGAGTTTTTCGTATATAGCTGGCCGAATGAAAAGGGAATCCTGGATTTATATTAATGTTGAAAACGCGCCTAGCTCAAGACTCCTCCAACGTTGTCGAGACGCGAGCCCACTTTGCAGAGTAAACAAAATACCCCTGCGTCCGGTGCAGGTTCACAATCCAGCTTAAAACAACGCTAACGTTACCGGTGCTCTGCACCAGCATGATAGAAAGGAAAGTGAAATATTATGAAGCCAGCTATGGGAAGTTTTAAGTCAAAATCAATCGCTACGGAACTATCCACTACAAAAACCAACTGAACCATCCTTGAGCCAGGCTAGGAAGCTGATAGGCCCCTAGTCGCACTAGTACCACAACCCCCCACGATGCCTGGGATTTTGGGGGCAACGCCCTTCCCAGACACATAACGTGGGTTCACCCAAAGCCGCCCTGGTTTTACGCCCCTCATTTCTCGCGAAAGTTCACTATGCACTCGTCGAATGTATGTGTGGCGTGTATACAAGGCGAATCAGACGGTGTATAGTAAACTTTCGCAAGGAATGAGCGGCGTAAAACCCGGGCGGCTCTGGGTCACGTTATGTCTCACGATTGTGTGCCTATATATAAGACCAATACATGACTAAAGAAAAAAAAAAAAAAAGGGGTCATGACGCCACGCAGGCAAACGATGTCATCACGGTAGCAACATCAGTGTGGGTTATAGAATTCTTTCTTACTTTTCCATGTATGGTTCGAAGTATTTAGCTTCCACATTGATAATTCTATTTCTCCCTTTGATATCTTTTCACTTTCTTAGATGAAAAAAAAAAAGATTTGATGACAGTCAAGGTAATACTCGGGAAAATTAATCGAGGGTGGAAGAAAACGTAATATTCGAGGGGTGGAACTGATTTGCATGAGTCTCTGCTATTTAAGATAAGTAACACATTTATTCAGTAGTAGCATCATTCTATACTCTAACAACTTGGATTTTGAGATTAGGCACTTACTGCCTCATAATCAAATTCAGATCTTGTTAGTCTAGACCACCACGACTGTTTAATTTTCCTATTTTTGTAACGCAAGATCTCATTCACTGAAGGTGGCTCTATGGCTGCATCTTCATTAGCTGATGAAGCATCAGAGTAAACGGGCTTCAAAACTTCGGTTGAGGAAATTACCAGAGGGAGAACTTGTGCACCAGTGATAAGACCATCTAGCTCTCCTCTTCGTGTGGACGGGTTCCTGGCCAACTGTGCCGCAGTTAAATGAGCAGTCTGATTGCTCTCGTGCGGCAAATCAACGATGGCATCTTGAATACTGTTCCTTCTGGATGATGTATCAGTTGCACCATACGTCGCATTCCCAGAATTGTAACCCGAATGGAAAGAAAATACTGAAGAGGCATCATCAAAGATCGAGCCCATCTCCTCTAAACTTAATCCTTTGGTCTCAGGAAAAAGAAAGTGCACACAAAAGAATGAGAAGACACACGAGACTCCAGGAATCAAATAGGTTCTCCACCTAATTGTATCAAGTAAGATGGGTGTCATCTCCCCTACTATAAAGTTGAAAAGCCAATTTGTTGCGGTTGAAGTAGCAGCACCTTTTGATCTAACTGAGTTTGGTAACACTTCATTCATCATCCAAGGGATGGGACCCCAGCTGGCACCAAAAGCGGCGTTGAAAAGGATGACAAATCCTACCACTACTTGAGGTGTATACCTGTCATCAAGAAACAAGGAGTAGGCGATCGAAAATAGGGATATTGACATGACAACAGCACCTGTCAAGAGCAAAGGTTTGCGGCCCCAGCTATCCACGAGATACCATGGGGGGATTGTACTTGCGATGTATACGAGGGAGTTAACACCAGTCATGAAGATTGCAGATCTCCCAACCCATCCAGCGCTCTCGAAGATCATGGGTGCATAGTATGAAACCATATTTATCCCATTTAGTTGCGCGAACATTTGAGAAAAGCAGGCGATGGATAACCTTTTCTTATAGCGATTGAACATGTACAGATACGATCTTTCACCACCTTCCACCCTCTGGATCAAAACATTTTCTTTGATCTGCTTATATTCAAATTTGGCTACTTCATCTTCAATGACGCCATCAGCATACAAATCACTAATGACGATCATACCCTCAATATCATGATCATGATCTAGCAACCACCGTGGGGTTTCCACTATGATGAAGCTACCTAAGAAAAGAAGTAGACCCATGATGCATTGAATAAATAGAGGAAACCGCCACGACCAATCATTTTCCAAAAACGAGAATCCGTAATCTACCCAGATGCTTGTGGAGTAGCCCACGATGTTTCCGGTGAACTCGAGACAAGCGTAGAAGCCACGGTCAGATGGTGGACTTATTTCGGATTGATAGCAAGGAATTATGGTGGTGAGAAATCCAATCGCAATTCCACCTATGAAGCGGCCAGCACTCAAGATCATGATATTTGGTGATAGCGCTTGAATAATGCCTCCCACAACAAAGATAAAGGATCCTAAGCGGATAGTCCTACGACGACCTATTTTGTCACCGATTTTTCCCGCCTCAAAAGAGGATATTAATGCTCCGATTTCAAGAATAGCTATCATAGTTCCAACCTTGGCAGGACTCGGGTCATGATAGTATTTCTTGAAGTACTTGTTCGTCAATAATGATGACATCAAGCCCTGTTCGAAGCCAAACAAAAAGACTCCGAGAGACACAAATATTGATGTGAAGTTGAGTAATAGACGCCCTACTAGGAGCGACTCTTTTACTTGGTGAGACATGAGGAGTGTTGTATCAATTTACATGAGCATAACGAAATCAGAACGAACTCAAAGAAAAGCGGGAATGGGAATGGTCTCGCGCGCTCCCGCGGAATTCTACGATTGCTTATCTCTCACTGGGTTGTCATATAAAGCTACCCACAACATTGAGAAAAAGAACAAAACATGCGATAAGCAAGGAGACGCTTGACAGCATCATAAATAGCAAGATGTCTACACAGTTTTACTAACGAAGCCAAGCGTATTCTAAGTTCGAAAATACGTCACCAAATCAAGTATGATGACACCAAAAATTCCAGATCTAGTTTAGGATCTTGATTTTTGCGAGGTGTCCCATTTTGGCAAGTTGCCATCAACTGCCTAACAATGAGAACCTGCGGTAGTAATGATCGGGCAACGAATCTACAACCTGTATTATGGAATTATACAGGGGATTTGCACTCACTACTACCATTGTAGTTAGCTGACCCATTGTCAGCTCCAACTATATAATGACCGGCTTTCCCACCTAAGTGTTGGAAAGCCAGACTGGCTTCACTAGAAGATCTCACTTAATACATTAGGCAGATATCAGAACCCTGACAATTTTGGGTACTTTCAAAAGCTAAAATGGAAGCTTGCGATTATGTTTCATCTAATGGACTAACGAAGCAAACGAGAGGATTATCAGAAAATTTTAAATCGACAGGATACCTCAGAATTGTATCAGTAAAACGGATGGATACGACAAATGGCCTCAGAGACCCACTGAAAACAGTGGTAAGTTCATATTCAACCTCAACGAATATTATTTAAGCGTGAACTATTGAGATGGACGTTGATATCCAATCTATCCGCGTCCTCTTCAATTCTTCGTAAACGGTCATTCTGTGCATCAACTTCTTGGCCCATGATTTGCGCTGTACTCCTTAGCTTCTTCGAGTACTTAGAAATCGTGTCCAAATTGGAAGCTAGTTCTTTTTCCATTTCGTCGTCCTCGGAATCATTTTCGAATTGATATCTTTCAGCTTGAAGAATTTGCTTTTCACCCTGGTACTTACTGAATAGCTCTGAGCTTGTTGCTTTATCTGTAATACCTTGAGTAAGCCGTTGTTCACTTGCATACATACCTTTGCGATTTGTGTCACGAAGATATTTTTCTTGAGCCTTCTCCGTTTTCAATTTCAGTTCTTGTTGACGCAATCTAGACTTCTTGTTGAAAGGATTGCCAGTTGCCGGTATGAAAATAGATCGATTCAACCTGCTTAATTCTCTCACCTTTTCATCTGCAATCTTAGTTTGGGTATCCGCTAGCAACAAGTTTTGCTCTGCATTATAAAGTCTTTCTGACTGAGAGCCTAGCATACCTAATGTATTTGTGCCCGAGGCTTCTGCTTCTTGTGCCATTCGCAAAGTATTCCTTGTCAGTGCTACTGATTCTTGCTTGGTGAAACGTATGTCTTGTTTGATAGCTTCGATTTCCTCATCCTCGGAATTAACTTGAGCTTGTTCTGATAAGAACTCGCCCGCGTCGACGTTTAAGTCGTCGTCTGGTAAATCATTTAAATCTAGATCCTTCCCAGGAGTTTTGCGTACAGGCATTTTTAGCGGAGGAGCATCTGTAGGTATTTCATTCAAATCTAGGATCAGATCAGCGTCATCATTAATCCTTTCAAGCACTTTAGAATGAGAGTAGGAACCCAGATGGATCTGCTTTCCAGCATGTTGATCTGCACGGGTACGTTTAGACTCCGATCCTGGGGCAGACCTTTGAGTTGTAGAACTATACGGGTTAATTTTAGCTGAGCCCCTCGCAGTATTCATAGCATTAATTCCTTGGGGAGGATTCTGAGAACTGTACTCTCTCAATTCGGGTGCATTTTTAGGAGGTTCATCGTATGCTGCGCTCGAGTGCCCCAGCGCCTGATCATACGGGCTCTTGACACCCGTGTCTATAGATCTATCATTGTCACCACAATTTGCACCGTCCGACAGTGCAGCATAGGGGTTGTATGAATTATCGCTTACTGCTGCATATGGATTGACAGGTTTTAATCCAACTCGCTGACTCTGTCTTTCGTTGGCGTATTGCCTGAATGCACCAAATTTTTCTTCACGGCCCTTCGCAGTTCTCGTAGATATACCAACTCTTTGCAAATCTTCTACCAATTCCTTTTCAGTCGGATCTTTTTTCTTGAAGATGTTCTTGATACCCATGTTGCTTGGTAGCTCTGCAAAAGATATTCACGACCTTTTTGTTAAACTTGAAAGGGGCGAGGTAACATTGTTACATGCAGTTCACACACGCCAGGAAATTTTCATAAGCGAGTACTGTTGAAATGTAATGGAAACGACGTATTAAATGCGTTCCCGTAGGGTTATGTATATTAGATTATTCTATCGCTAAAGTCGTATCAGTAAATTTAATCTTTTTCGAAGAGATTTTCACCGTTGGAAAGGTCGTGCGCGTACCATGGTCGTTTCGACATGTAATACTGTGCACTCCAATATTCTGAAAGTTCAACAAGTACACCCGCTTTTCAAATTAAAAGGAGAAAAAACGAAGGTCAAAGGCTGCCACCGCTGAAGTTCTCCGGGTGCCTCAAAAGAGAAAATTGCGAACAACATGCCCGAAGGGTCTCTTCCAGAAGCGAAACGAAGGAAAATCGATCTCGACCTTGATCTAAAAGCTATAACTCACCTGGGCGCAGAAATTAGAACAAATGGCACAATTTCACCTTCTCAACTCGAAGAAAAGGAATTCACTAATTTTGATCAACATCAAAGCGGACGAAGAAGACGTGAAGATACGTACAGCTGTCTGTGTGGATATCTCCATGGACCTGGAACACATCATCACGATGTGCACGCAGTTGGTTTCAGCACAAATATGATGAGAGGTCCAGATTGACTCATGCCCCAGAATGCAAGAATTTGATTCTGATCAATTGATATGCTCAAGACCGTTGATTACTGATACTTATTCATAATGTGTTTTCGTCACGGCACAAATGATTATCAAGGGCGACAGCGATTGGAGCCCTTCAATCAAAAGGGTGGAATCGTGGCGCACGAACTCTCATACTTGGTGATGCTTTCATTTAATACAGTGACTTTTCGCACTGTGAAATTCTAGCATGAATTATTTTACACGAGCAATACAACAATATGGTTTGAAGAGTGTAATTATGTGATGTCACAGAGATAAACCTTAAAGTGAACGGTAAACGACCATACAGGGTTTTCTTGTGAGGAAGAATCATTTTAATGCTAACAATCTGCTACTACGACCCCAACTGTACATGCAATCCACGAAACTCTCACTAGTGCTGAATAGGATGTCGAAATTCGAGCGTGCGGAGGTTTGTAGTTCGAACACGGGCCATGTCAATTTTGCAGGTGGGTGATATGGCTCTTTCTCTAGGATCATAAATGCATTTATGCTATAAAGTGAAAGTTAGACGAGGGAAGTGGAGCACTAACTCGAAATGGTACCCAATTTGTGTGCTTAGCAAGGTATATTAAAGGTTCGAAAGAGTTCCTTAGTTCATTTCTTTCACTTCAGTTACAATCTCATCATACAGCTCTCTGTAATCATCCACCTTATCTGAATTTTTCTTTGATTTACCACCTCCTGGAACAATCAAGATACACGAGGTAGGTCTTTTTGTGGCACCTGCCGAGCCTAAGTCTTCCTTTGAAGGAATAAAGACGAAAGGCAAAGACGAATCTTCGCATAGAACAGGAATATGGGAAATGACATCGGCAGGTGATATGTCTCCAGCAATTACAACAAGCCCCTTCTCTCCTTTCCTCAAGGCCTTCACGACTTCTTTCACACCCCTCTTCACATGTTTAGCCTTTGATGCTTTTTTCACAGTTTTGAGAATCTTTTTATTTAATTTCTTCGTTGCGAGTGGCTTAGCAAAAGGCAAAACAGCTGCCATTCTTTTCTCGTAATTATCCTCGGAGATTTCCTCGACTCTTTCTTTCTTAGCCATTTTTCTGGTAGTTGTATAGCACCAAGAATGCAGCTCTCGATGATTTTTCACGATTGAGATGCGTTTCTTGGGTGTACGGGTTGGCTTCTGTACTGCACCATCTTGTTGTTGTAGAAGCCTGAAAGAACTGGTGATCAGAGAAAGAAAGCCCGCCTTTCTGAAACAATTGATTCAGTATCTCCCTATGTCACTTTTTCTATTTGTTGCTACTGAAATCGGTGCCCTCTCAATCCTTTTCCTTCTCTTAGGCACTCGCACTAAAAATTTACGCTAAATTTTGGGCATCGTAAGTAACTTAAAACAAGGGGGGTGAGGCATCCTTGCTGTATTTCTATACTTTTATTGATTGATACATTCGATTAAGGGGAATAAACAGCTCTCCAAAATCCCTACAAAAATCTATTATGGAAAGTAATGAAATTACGTCGATTCAATAACTTTCCTTGAGGCCGTTCAGGCAGTTGTCTCCACACACCGCGCGAAGGGCATGGCTTCCTACATGTTGTATTCATTTTCAAAGAGGTTTGAGGCACAAATACCCTTTAAACGAGACATATATCAATGATGAAAGGTAAAGGTATGGATAACTTAGGAACTCGTAAGCGGAAGCAAGAGAAGCTCTCTGTAATGCTGCAAGAGCCGGATAAACTAGTGGATGAAACTTCAGTTTTTAAAGTCAAGGCGAATAACGTCGCCGATAGCGAAAAAGTCAAGCTTTATCTTAGAAGACTCCATACACAAGAGAATGGGTGTGTTAGCGCTTGTGTCAAAGTTATATTGAGTGACTCAGAAGTGTATCTATGTGAGCTCGAACAAAATATTTTGAAAGCAGAATTTGATTTGAGCATTGTTTGCATATCTCAGGCTTCTCCGTCCCATGTTGATAGAGTATTATCACTACATGGCAACTTAGGCTCTGTTATGCGATGTGCTATGTACATATCTTACTTGACAAACTCAAAGTTTAAGAGCAATGGGTCAAGGGCTTTTACGCTCAAGTCGCTGAATTATGTGCTCAAATTCTTACTCCAGAAGATACATATGTCTTCCGTAGCTGCATTGAGAAAAGTTCCCGAGTGTGCCCTTGAAGTGAGTAATTATGAGAATAATACGGATTTAAAATTAGTGCAATTGACTGGCGACTTTTCATCCATATTCAAGGGATTGCTGCTTATCTTCAGAGGTGTTGACTATGAAGAGTGTGCACCTGATGACGATATCGAGATGCTTCCTATCATCAAAACACACGAAATTGAGTCACTTGGCTCACCCAACGCAGATGTTGAGCGTGAAATTTCGGAATTAAACTCCGAGGCTTCAAAATTTTTGTACAAATACAGTCAATTCACTATTTGAGATATCCTTAAAACAATCCCAATTCAACATAAACCTAATGCGCTGGTCCAGGCTCAACACGGCCTTCGCATGAGGTTAACTTGTCAGATCACACTTTGATTAACTCTTCGGCATTGTATTTGCGAGTCATGGATGCCACACAATCGCCTATTGACAAAGCCAAACCGTGGCTTGCAGCTCTTATTCTCATATGCCCAATGATAGTGCCATTCGCCAGTTTTTCGATACACAAGTTGGCCAATGCATCTTCTCCGAATGATGAGCGAGTGTAAAGGTTCGCTGCTAAAAAGTGACATTCCTCTCCCGCAATCGCACCAGGTGTCAAACATGTCATATTTGTGCCCTTCAATATCTTCAGCAAATAATCCTTGAGAGAACCAATCTGTGATTTGATGTAGACCTTATTCTCCCATTCGCATTCGTTCCACATTTCGCGGAAGACACCTTCAGAGCATGTAGCCGGTTTGATGTAGTCCATCACGTCTACATGGACATCATTTAGTATGACAATTGACGACTCGTCGGAATGTCTTCCATCGTAAACAATATTACCAAAAATCACACCGGTGTCGGCAGATGTCACCTTAACGGTAACGGATACCTTGTGAAAGCCATGGGGACCGATGTTCGCCGGAGAGGGCTTATCTACTACCTTCAAATCACCCAAAGTTGCAAACTCCACAGACAAATTCCGCATTGTTGAGGTAGTCTGGTTGACCAACAAAACGTCTAACGTGACATCAAATTGGTGTACTTTCACAAAAGCTTCTGCGTAGATAGGATCAGAGAAGCCGGTTAACTGCAAAATCTTATTGAGTTTCGACAGACTGTCCTCACTCTGCCCGCTTGACCCAGAGAGAATAGCATCTTCATCAACTGCATTATTCGTTCCATCATACTTTTCAAAATGTCTGAAAGAAATGGCATCATCAATTTTAGCTCCGTTGTTTCGAGAATCCTTCAACTCTTTTGTATAATTTCTCGCTAGCTCACTCTTGACTTGTTCTTTAAATGCTTCTTTGGTATCGTGCAAGAATCCTTCAGTGATGACACCACTATCCGTCGCCTCCGTCAAGTATTTGATACAACTGAGAATTCTATCAGCCGAATCTTCATCCATTTTCTTGCCAACAAAGGAGGTTTCACCAATCCTCAAGAACGAAACCATTATCAACAAGGCTTCTGCCCGCAAAGCATTTACATGCTTCTGAGTTGTTTGGAGTCTTTCCAACCTGAGAACAAGCTTGACCAAAGTAGTTGAAACAACCGAAGCTAAGTAGAAGTCTCCAGCCAAGATGAGTTTCCTGACCTGGAACTGAGCCTCATCCTCAGAAGGTTTAGCGTTCGCAGTAAGAGCAGTTTCTGTGGCATAAGTCCCGTCGGGCAAAATAGTTGGTCCTTTTTTGGACGCAGAGTTTGATTGCTTGTTTTCACTAGAATCACCCTCTTCGATATGCAGTTTTTCACTCGCTAAAAGAGGAACTTCTCCAATGGAAGATCTCAAAAATTTCCAAGCTTCCTTCACCGCTGACTCATCCTCAGAAAACTCTCCCAAAATCCAGAGAGCTCCACGATAAACTTTGCCTGATTTGACACCATACAAGTTGGAAACCAACTTTTTGATAATAGAGGTTCTAGACTCAGGGAATTTCTCAACAACTTCTTTGACGAACACAATCACATCAGACGCAGCACTTGTGGAAAACTCACCAATTGATTCCAACAACAAGTCGATAACATTTATAGCGACTTCTCCAAACTTGATCGCAAGCTGGTGTATAGAATTGACCAACAATTGCCTGTACTCTGAACTTTTGTCGTCATTTGAAGATGATGATCTTTGTAATTCATTCTTCAACAACTTGACAACATCCTCGACATTTCTACTGCTGATCAACAGGAGAGTAACTTCAAGAGCTTTGCGCCGCACATCAATATCTTGAGTTGATAAAATACCCAAAATGTCCAAGGACAAACATTGCAAGAGACCCGGGTACCTTTTATTCAATTCGTTAATGCGCTCCAAAGTAATTATCTTTACGTTGTTGTCAGATTCTTTTGTCGCTAATTCAACAAACTTTGAGCCTGCCAAGACGACTGATTGAGATGTGGTGGTTAAAACCGTCAATGTCATGGCCGCCTCGTAAACAACAACATCGGAAGAAGCCTCGAGGATAGCAGTAATGAAACTTGCGTACTGATTCTTCAAACTCGAGGAAGATTTTGCATCTTTTCTTATAAACTCGACGAATGCCAACTGCAACAGAGGATCCAAGGTCTCAACGGTTGGAATGTTCTCTTGCATGTACTGTAAAGCCATCTCTCGGTCCAATTCTCCCAAACAAACGAAGGCATTTCTTTTGCATACTGAATCAAATTCTTCATTCAAGAAGCCAGTAACTAAAGAAGGCGCATCTGGAATTAAATGTTCTGAGACCTTAAAAATAGAGTATAGGGCAAACACAGCATTCTTTCTCACATACGCATGGCGATGAAGCAAACATTGGCGTACGTTGGGAACCAAAGTTTCTAAAAGCTCGGGTTCCTTCAATTTGCACAAGAATCTCAAAGTGTTCCCTCTGATATACTCATTTGGGTGTTGCAAATCGTGTTGAATGGCATTACAAACAAGGATCATCTCGTGCCTCATTTTACCGTCTTCATCATGTTTTGGGCATACCTCCCAGTAAAAATACAACAACTTCTTCAACTCTTTGTTTTTGGAAGGCATAACAAACCGAATGATGTGCATCAACAATTCTGGCATTGGGTCACCATTGAGCACGGAGATAATAATTTGTTTCATGGTTGATATCTTAATCTCATCCTTGGATTTCTCCAAAAGAGACTTCAACTCATTGGAAGACTTTTTTGCGGTCGAGTTTTGCTCGTATATCAAAGTATACCCTGTACCAGGCATTTTAACAGCAAATTTCTTATAAGTTGGTCTTCTAAATGGTGGGCGCTGTATTTTTTGTTGAGGTGGACACCGTGGAGGACAGTTGTTCACGTGACGTGCGTCGCGTGGAAACTTGCTCAGAAAAAAAACGAGTATTCCTAGAGTAGGGCGAATGAAAACGGAACAAGATATTTGTTATTTTCTCCACGCTTCCATATCGAGGTTTTTGGACTACGCTCCCTGGAATTATCCAAGTTTAAAATTCAGAAAGGCAAGTTTTTGTAGGAAAGCTTGATTGCTTTTATTCTTTATGGCTGTGTTTTAAAGTTCCCGCAGCTCGCTGCTCGCACGCTAGCAGTGTCTATTCCGCAAAATTCTGCTGCGATTACATGTTAATAAAGCCTAATTTCAGAAGAATATTCAATTGCTAAATTTTTCTTTCTATTGGCTTCATAGAGCGTCGGGATTTGCAAGAAAAAGGCGTGGTTTGTCTTCTTCACTATCATCGCTCTCTTCAATGGAACCGCCTGTATCTCGTTTGGAAAGTTCGCCGTCATACAGCTGGAATTCATCGTCTTGCCTGAATCCTCGATGCTGGTAGTAAATATTCACGTTTCCTTCATCATTGATACTACCCAAAGATTCACCCAAAGAAGAAGAACTCCCACGACGTGAAGTCAAAGAACTTCGTAAGTCACCAGCCGAGGAGACAGAAGCGAGGGTGTTGGCTCTTTCAAGCGAAGTGAGGGGCACGGATGGCACAGAGGACTTGGATGTCACTGGCGTGAGTGATTTATTTTGAATCGTGTTCGACCTTCCGAGAGCTCCAAACTTATTCGTGCTATCTCCTTCATCGACCTCAGCCGCAAGTAGCCTTGGTTGTAGATGTCCGTGCTTAAGTTCAACTCCACTCGACTTCTTTGCTCTGTAACCCAAGCTGCTGACACCCCTGGTGAATTTTTGACTGCTCTGCTGTAGAATATCTCGTTTATCAATCGGCATGATACCTATCGGGAGCTTCCACTTTCCGGGCCCTGCCTCGTTAAACGACGTGCCTGCACTTTTCCTTATTGCTTCTACGTAGGACGAGCTCTCTCCTTCACCAGGGCGAAAGCTAAGAGCCCTTTTTAAGGTTGCCAAATTAATATGCTTGTTAGAACCCGAGCTGTAGATGGAGCTCATGGACAGAATTCTGGTGTGAGTCCCGATATGTTTAGCTTCAACAATCTCCTGTGTGGAAACAACCATGTCATCAACTTTGGATTGTAAGTTCAAGTCGATTTTCGATGCCTCATTGATCGCATCATAGGGGACCTTGGTGTGTTCCTGGTTATTGATACGATCCCAGCTGTTAATCATTGCTGGATCAATCACACTTGAAGAGTTAGGTTCAAACGTATCACGACCACACACATTCTTTGCAACGTCTCTTGTAGGGCAGGGTACACCCATATACGGCATGTTACTATGCACTTTCCCATCCCGCTTACAGCCACTGTTATCCGGAACATATTCTGAAAAATCGTTTTCATGAGCTGAGTCCACTGAAATCTTTTCATTGGTAGACAGTATCCTGTCATTTTGCGCATTCTCAGCATTAGACGCTACACTCTCTTCACTTTCAATATTTGAGCTTTGCTCAGCAGAGGAGATGTAGTGGTTAGAAATTGATGCCAAAGATTCTCTTGTAGGTAAGCTTGAAGAATTTAAGAGAGTTCCGTTAATGGATGACTGAGCGGGTGAACACACAGAAAAATCTAAGTTTTCCGCCGAGGAACTCTCAGAAAATCCCTCTTGTTTGCAATTTGTTTGAACGAAACTCTCATAATGCTGCCCAGAGGTGAATCCATCATTCTCAGAGTGATTGATTGCTCTTCCGAAGAATTGTGCATCATTTTCGCCCAGACGCTTTCGAAGGTCAGGCGGGGAGATATCAAGCTTTGAAGAATAAGAATTCTCTTTATTGAGGTTATTCATCTCCTTCAGTTCTAAAGATGAATTTGCAAAACTCTCATTTGTGGGGTACGTGAGTATGTTTTCATGTCTTGGAATCCGAGTAAGTTCTGGGTGATGATCACATGCTGGAGGAGGGCACGGTGAGGACTTCAAGCCTGTTGAATCGAGATGGCTTGTATGCTCAAGTGAAAGCTCGTGTATCTCTTTGTCAATACTTCCTATGACATCCACCAAAACGTTGGTATTGGGATTTGGTAAGTTTCGATCGAATAAGAGCTGTGATTCTAAGCTCAAATCCCGAGCCGGTGGTTTTCTTGTTAGCTTTTTTCGAGAAATACTCTCCGAGGAGTTCTCAAGAAGAGGCTTTCTTGGCGAATTCGTGTCAAATGAATGAAATTGCCCATTATGCGTTTGAGTGTCAACCCGTGCTTTCAGTGTGGGTACTTCAAGTCTTGTGTCACCCTCTGCGTTGGCGAGATTTGTTTGCTTCGGTCTGTTTGACAGTGTTGAAACAAACAGGTCTATCGATCTGACGGATATTCTTTCAGACAGATTGGGCGATGGCATGAAGTCTGTGGACTGTGTTCCCGGAATGGCAACTTTGCTTATCGATGCGGACTTGCGTGTCAGGTTTGACCCACTTGCATTAAGGTGGTGGTGATGGTCATTGGATGAAAAAATTGAGGATATTCTGGAGCCAAAATGTCTTTTCTTTTCTTGAGACATGAGCAAATTGATCAGAATTCCTTTTGTTTATGGAAAACAAACTTGTTACCAAATCATATCATCCATCCGGCTTTTTTTCTTGAAGACACGACGTGTATTGAGGGTAGCCCGCACCAAAATACCGCGCAATTTTTCCTACACATTACATAATATTAATTATGACTGCCGAGTGAAAAAAAGAAGAAAGGACAAAAGACAAATTCACAGCAAGGTATCCGCAATGTCACAAAACGGTATGTATCTCTATTTCTTTAATCTTCTCATTACTTTCTGGAGAATTGACAAATAGATGAAATCTAGAACAACGAAGTCTAACGCGAGCAGATACCAAAACCGACAAATCAATCGCTAATCCTGATGTTGTGAACAAATACAAGTTGGCAGCAAACATTACACACCAGGCCATGAGGCTTGTAAGAGAAGCAGCTAAGGATGGTCTGTACTTGTTTGACCTATGTGAATTAGGGGACAAGTATATGAATGAAGGTCTTAAAACCACCGTGGGCAAGAAAACACCCAAAGGCATCGCCTTTCCAACTTGTGTTAACCCAAATAACATTCCAGCTCATTGTTCTCCCGAAAATGCTCAAGACGAAACGAATTTTGTACTCAGGAATGGAGATGTTGTTAACATAATGCTTGGTGTACAAGTGGATGGTTATCCAGCCATAGTGGGGGAAACATTAGTCGTAGGGGAATCGCCAGAATCACCTATAATGGGGAAAAAGGCCGACTTGATTCATGCTGCTTGGAATGCCAGCGAAGCTGCGATCCGGCTTATGAAGCCCGGCAACAAAAACTGGGATGTAACTAACATGGTCGACACTATTACCAGGTCATTCGGAACCTCTGCAGTTCAGTCCATGTTGTCCCATAATCAAGAGAAGAATTTACTTTACGGACCAAAGGAGATTATCATCAATCCCAGTAAGGAACATAAGAATCAAATGGAAACGTGCAAGTTTGAAGAAAATGAAGTATACGGGTTGGATATCCTCGTCTCCACCTCGTCTGAGGGGAAGGTAAAGA
Source organism: [Candida] golubevii (assembly GCA_030582695.1). NCBI lineage: Eukaryota > Fungi > Ascomycota > Pichiomycetes > Serinales > Metschnikowiaceae > Metschnikowia > [Candida] golubevii. The sequence goes on along the minus strand of JAJMGV010000009.1, from coordinate 96,964 downwards.
AATCAAAGTATAAAACGACCCTTCACAAGTTGACTGGAAACAATTATGCATTGAGATTGAGGACTTCTAAAGAAGCTTTGAAACAGTTTCAGGAAAAAGTAAACGGGCCGTTTCCTGCTAATGTCAAAATTTTCGATGAACCAAGGAAAGTTCGCGTTGGCTTGATCGAGTGCAGCAATCATGAAGTCGTTTTACCGTACGATATAATGGAGGATAAAAAATCCGAGTTTATTGCGCAATTTTTCACAACCGTGGCTATTACGTCTAAGGGTATTGTGAAGTATACATCACCCTATTTTAATGGGTCGTTATATGAAACAGACAAAACATTGAAGGACGAGGAACTCATTCAATTCATTACAACTCCTTTGCCAGAGCAAAGCAAAAACAAGAAGAAAAATCGAAACTTGAAAAAACAGGAAGACGGATCTTCTACTCTGACCTCATAATGAGGCAAGATCATGTACGTTAGCTAGCAATGAATGATTCTTCATGAGTTTCTAGTTTTTCTCTTTTTTGTGGCCTTATTCAAAACCTTCGTTGATAGTAGTTTTTGAACGAGGTCCAGGCCAACCTCCATTCTTTGTGCTGAAGCTTCTTGTTGTATATGTCAAAGTCATACTTCTCAAGTCTCTGTAAATAAAGAAGTGTAGGAATAGCCAGCATAAATGGAACAAATATAGCATCGGGCAATCCTCCTCTCCACCGTTTGCTATTGGTATTAAGCAAAGTATCGCCTGGCCTCTGCCTGACAAGATCAGCAATTTCGTCCTTCAACGCTTTTAATTTGTCTCGTGCCGATAGTAAATGATCATTTGCAGTGACTGCAGTTTCATATATGACATTTTTGAGTTGCTCTTTTGTTTCTGAAGTGTCCCCTTCGCTTAGCTGATGGCCCTCAGAAAGCCGCAAGATAGATTCCTGTGAAATTCCATGCTTAGTCATGACATCTATGGGCAAAGTTACTTGATTCATCGACGACGCGTAAAAATTAAGGCCCAAAATCATCGAGCTGACAGCCGTAGCCTGCCCAATATGAGCTGCTATGTCTCCGACTCTGGTTTGGAGCAGCGGTGACAATTCGAGCATATGAATAACGGATGGAGATATCAGCGGAGACAACAAAATTGACTGAGTAGCGTAGTTTAGTTGCGAGTAAGTGCCTTCACCATAAGAACAGATACCAGATACGGTAGAAAACTGTTTGGTAGTTAAAAAGTGGCGCCTCGTTTGAAGAAATTGATGAAAATGGGAGATATCCAAATTGAGTCCACTTCGTAGCCCATCACGAATTAAGAATGCCACAGGTTCACTTATGGCGCCATTTTCAGCGAAGGCTCTGCTTATAAGATCACTCCAGAATTTGAACTTCATATCTACGGTCGAAAGGCCAACAGACTCTTTAAGTTGTCTCAGCGCGCCTGTCCCACCACCAGAGATTTTATTTATCTCAAGAGCAAATGCCCGAATAGCCATAAATGTATTTCGAGCTGGCGCTGGAACATATTGTGCCAAAATGTAAGACAGCCTGTCATGGGATTCTAGCAATGCATTGATGTTTTCAACCGCATTTGCAAGCTGAAGCTGGTACGATTTATCCATAGGCGAGCTCGAAAGCCCTCTTACCAAAGCTGTCACACGTCTTGACGGGTTCAACATCGTTGAAAGCTTGGCGAAGACAATTTCTTGCAGTCAAACGAGGCCCCTTTAGCTAAAGCTAAATTTGCCTTAGCTTGTTTCCGGCGCGAATCTCATCGGATACAGTAGTTTCATTTCTGATGTCCGCATCTACCACGTATGCACACACATACATAAATCGCACATACAATAGCACGTATTGAAGTCGATCGATCATAACGCCATTTCACCCTTTCGATGAGGCTTGATGAGGTCTTTCCGGCGGTATATTTGGATATCGAGATATCCAATAAGCAGATTGGCAGAATAGTCGTGGAGCTATTTGAGGTGACGGCTCCCAGGGCTTGCAAAGACTTTCGCCAGCTAGGGAGTCTGTTGAAGGGCACATATTTCCATCGTGTTATCAAAAACTTTATGATTCAGGGCGGAGATATCGACAATGCCCGAGCGGATCAATATGGTGACAATAAGGAAAGTGCAGATCGTTGCGTAGAGGGTTCAACCCTTGAGATCGAAAACTCCCTGGAAGACATGTCACGCCCTTTTCTATTATGTACGGTGGGCTCCAATAGCGGTCCCGATAGTACACAATTTTTTATCACCACTGCCCCCACTCCACATTTAAGGGGGAAACATACAGTATTCGGCCAGGTCAAGTACGGAAAGTCTGTAGTCCGTGAAGTAGAGAGGGTTGCTACAACTTCAAAAAGCGTGCCGATAGAAGCTGAACTTCCTGTTATTGTTGAATTTGGTGATTGGTCCGAAGGTGATCCAGTTCCTATTTGGAATGCCTGCTACGATCAAATTGCTGGGGACATATACGAGGAATATCCTGAAGACGATGAGAATATTGATAGGAATTCCTCGGGCTCAGTCTTTGAGGCCGCTTCAACTATCAAAGAAAGTGGAACCGCATTGCTAAAGGTTGGGGACGCAAAGAATGCTATCTTAAAATTTAAAAAATGTCTTCGATACGTCATGGAGTATATCCCAGATGAAGACCAGGAGCCCGAGTTTTTTACGAAATTCACCGACTTGAAGAGGAAGATTTATCTCAATCTATCCTTGTCATACTTGAAGGTGAGTCAATATACACTGTGTGCAGAATATTGCAACCTCCTTTTGGAAATGAATCTAAGCGACCTCGAGAAAGCCAAAACGCTTTTCAGGTTAGCCCAGACAATGATGCATGGTAGGAAGTACGACGAAGCGATAGTGGTATTGGAAAAGGCCTTAGGAATAGCGAAAGACCCTGCTATCGAGAAAGAGCTTGCTAGAGCCGAAGAGTTGTTAAAAAAGAAGCGAAGCGCTGAAAAGGCCACATATGCCAGATTCTTCAATTGAGAAATCATAAATTGCAAAAGAATCGAAATATGTTATTAGCCCTTGTCAATCTGCACGAACACATATGGTCTAAAGCGTTATTATTTGCACGCATGGCCCATCATCAAATATGAACATACTGTGCCTGCCTTTCGTACTCACCTTATCTCCTACCCACTCCTTTCCTGAAATCCATTTTCCAATGAATTCATTCGATCAAAGTGCGAGCCTTTTTTTTGGGAGGTATAAATATGACAGATGCTGTGCAAGTCATGTATTTGTTGATAGGTAAATTTTGATTCTTTGTTTTTGAAAGAAAAGTACAGTTCCGCAGAAGACGGGAAACAAGCGGCCTCAAGTAAAGTGTTGGTCTAGCCACGGAACCACACGAACGAGTTGTATGAAGTACAAATGCAGTCGACGCATCAGGCGCGTTCTTGGCTATTCCGCCGCGTTGGAGCATTTAGGAGGAAATCTATCAATTAGGAGATCTAGTATTTCAGATTGTGTGCCGCAAAAGCTCAGCAGATGAATAATCAAGCAAATATATATGACAAAGAAGATGAGGGCCACGAGAAGATTGGCGGAGTTCTTGAAGATGCAGCAGATGAGATAAAAGCTTCAGAGTCACTTCTAGCATTTGAGGCACTATCGCCAGATGCAAAGTTTCAACGAGTAAATAAGCTTGTACAACAGTCTCAGATTTATTCAAAGATAATACAGGAAAACATGATTGACAAAATTCAAGAGAAGAGAAACTGCGACCAAATCAAGGCTGGTGATCAAAATAAAATTGGAAGATACATTAACCCGCCTCAGAGAGGTAAAATTCATCACAAATCCAAAGCATACGTATCGAGAGATGAGAAATTCTCAATCACAAAACCGAAGCGGAAGTCTTCCAGAGTAAACCCAGCCACCCAGCCCGAGGAACAAATGAGGGGGCTGACATTGAAATCAAAGACTAAGAAACCCCCAATGCATGAAATGTCTACGTCGGAGATGTTGGGACGAAGTACTAAACAACCTGCGATTATATCGGGCTGCGTGATGAAGAATTACCAAATTGATGGCCTAGAATGGCTTGTGTCCCTATACGAAAATGGGATTAATGGAATATTGGCGGATGAAATGGGTTTGGGAAAAACGCTTCAATGCATTGCTCTTTATGGCTACTTGATTGAGCACGGTATTGGAGGGCCCTTTTTGGTCGTTGCGCCATTAACGACTATATCAAATTGGTGCGAGGAGTTTAGGAACTTTGCACCTGAAATAACTATCTCAAAGTACTTGGGAAGTAAGAGTGAGAGATCTAATCTCGAGTTAAACCCATCTGGAACAAATGTTGTTATCACATCGTATGATATGATTATCAAAGATCACGTCAAATTCTCCAAAATCTCTTGGGAATACTTAACTGTCGATGAGGGACATCGTCTTAAAAATTTCCAATCGATGTTGATACAATACTTAAAGAAGCTACATACTGGGAATAGGCTACTTCTTACAGGAACACCGCTTCAAAACAACCTCAAAGAACTTTGGTCCTTGTTGAATTTCATCCTCCCTGACATCTTTCATGACCTAGAAATATTCGAGTCTTGGTTTGACTTCAATGATTTGAAAAACTTGGGGGAACAGACTCCAGAAGAGAAAGACAAAAGATTAGTGGGAGATAAAATTCAGCTGGAGTTTGTTAAACAACTTCACTCAATATTGAAACCATTTCTTTTAAGAAGGGTGAAGTCCGACGTTATGAAAGATCTACCGCCGAAGAAGGAATATTTGATATTCACCGAACTTACGCCTATTCAGACACTACTTTATCATGGTGCTAACGTTGGCACACTTCAAAAAACAATTTTGCAACTTTACTTGAAAGAATATCTCCTCGAAAATCACCGAGAAATGTTTTTTGATGAACAAGCATTACAGTTCGTTGATTCGTATTTGGAAAATCGTTTCAACAATGCTCTTAACTCTGTTTCAAGGGGAAAAAGAGTTCTGCAAGATAAAGAACCCTCGCCTAAAATCGTACTTCAGAAGCCGAAGGATAAACTCGTCACCAAAAAGATTTCACCGAAATCATCTTTGGAGGTTTTGCGACTTGACATTATCGAACATATCTTCGACGAAATTGAGCGAAATGTTAAAAACATCCTGCTACAAAACCCGGTGATGCAGTGTAGAAATATATGTGCATCGCATTATACTTACTACGAGCCATTTCCTGTCGAGGATATTGTATCGAGAAAGTGTGACAAAAGACTAGCCCATTTGATTTTTCGAAATTCGGCGAAGATCCAAACGCTTGAGCAACTTACTTCTGAGCTCATAAATAGAGGGCACAAGGTCTTGGTATTCTCACAGTTTACTAAGGTATTAGACCTTATTGCGTTGTTCTTTAAGGAAAAGGGCGTGCTTTGCAGTTGTCTAGATGGGAGAATGGATCAGGCACTTAGAGCCAAAGAAGTTGAAAGGTTCAACTCTGATGGAGTTAATTCGACGAGCGTGTTTTTGCTTTCCACTCGAGCAGGAGGGTTGGGGTTGAACCTAACAAGTGCGGATACAGTCATTTTGTTTGACAGTGATTGGAATCCCCAGATGGATTTACAAGCTATTGATAGAGTGCATCGAATTGGTCAAAGCAAACCGGTAAAGATATTTCGGCTCTTAGTGAGGAAGACAGTCGAAGAACTTCTTATAATGAAAAGTTTTGGAAAACGGGCTCTTGAAAAGATGGTAATAAAGCTGGGCCAATTTCATTGGGGAGCGATGGCCCAAAAGGTAATCGAAGAAAATATCCTCTCTTCGGACTCCGGGTCGCTCAACTCTCTTCATGAGTTGGAAAAGCGATTAAATTTTCTGAAAGTGGGAGTTACACAGCAGATAATACCAAGAGAAAACGAGGTGCTATTGGGTAGCTTAGACGTCAAAACAAGTAAGTTAACCTCAGAGGAGATTTCGGAACTAATGGACCGTTCGTTGGATTGCTACAAACGAGACTCTAAAACTTTCACCAATGTGACGTGCTTTGAAACATGCAATAACATGGATGCCGAAAAGATCCAGTGTTAATTTCTTGGAGGTGCAAAGTGAAAAAAAGTCACATACGATGAGTGATGGTTTTTTTTTTTTTTTTTTTTTTTTTTTTTTTTTTTTTTTTTTTTTTTTTTTTTTTTTTTTTTTTTTCAGGCACACATGTGTTGCAATTAAGTGCTGATGTGTACCCAGGAGTCAATACCAATACACAACTTCAAACAAGTATGACCTGCCTAGAAACACGAAATACCGCAGCATATTTTCACGTCTTGACTATACTTCAAGCGAGCGAAATAGCATGTAATCTTTCTAAGACATAGTCCGTTACCCAAGTCTGTAGTAAAGATAACATAAGCTCATTTGAAATTTAGATTATATTGCATTTGAACTCTGTTTGGAAGTCTTGCCATAATGCGATGCAGACAAACAAGTCGGATATCAAAATTATTGAGGATATGTTTTTTTTTGATTTTGGCACATCCTCTTCATACAAAAAAACTTTTGATTCAAGAAGGCCCACTTCAAATACGGTTGGGAAATTGGAAGAGTTTGATCAGAAGTCACACGGAGAATTTTCCACTGGCAGAAAGTAAACTTTGCCAAGTCAGTGGACTACAGGAAGTCACAGGTGAAAACTCAGATTTAGATTATTGGGCATCTTGGCAAGGTAACGTATCATTTACTTTGATGATAAACAACATTGGAGGCATTCTGAAAGTTTTTCAGTCGTCAGAATTGAAAGCTGGTCTTGTAGTGGCATCACCTCTGCGGAATCATCCAGATTACTTTTATAATTGGGTTCGTGACGCTGCGTTATCTATTCGATCTTTAATCTATGAGCTTAGCAATGAATCCAGTTACACATGGAATATTAAATCAGCCATAGAGCTGTATATTGAGGCAAACTATGAACTTCAACGCCAACCCAACCAATCCGGGACATTTGAAGATCAAACACGATCAGGTTTGGGGGAGCCCAAATGTTTACCGAGCGGGGACTCTTTCGTGGGGATCTGGGGTAGGCCTCAGAGTGATGGACCCGCTTTGCGCGTGATCACAACCACAGAATACATCAAGCTTCTTAATGCCAAAGGCGAGTGCGCTGAAAATGTATTCCTTGGAAGCATTTCCGACATTTATTATGAGTTTGTGAAGCCTGATTTGGAATTCGTGATGAGAAACTGGCAATTGAAACTGTTCGATTTATGGGAGGAGGTTTATGCCACTCATTTTTTCAATGCTATGGTTCAACTCAAAAGCCTTTCTGTAGGGACGGTTCTTGCAAAACAAGTGCATGAATCAGATGAATTTATTGAAACGTTGATGATCTGTTTTGAAGATCTCAAAGAGTTTATTTTAGATTCGAGCACTGGTTTTAGAATCGATGACATTCCTCACTTGGTGGAAACCCCTTCATTAGTTCGTCACGGAGAGCGAAGTGGCTTAGATTGTGCAACGTTGCTTGCAACGTTATATTCTCATGGCACAACCTTCGATGATACTGAAAGCATACCATTTGATGTCGAAGATGACTATATTCTTAACACTATCGCCTGCTTGACAAAAGATATGAAGTCCAGATATCCAATAAATCATAAGTATCACGGGAGATCACAAGCTACAGGATTTGGTATTGGCCGGTATCCCGAAGATTTGTATGATGGCTATGGTGATTCAGAGGGCAATCCATGGTTCATCTGCACTGCTTCAGTCTCTGAAATTTTGTACCGAATAGTTCAGAAAAGATTGATTCAAAAATCTGACATAATTATCCTGAGTAAAAATATGGGCTTTTATACTATCTTTGTCAAAGACTTATGGCAGTTGGATGATTCATTAGTAAGCAACATTTGCATTGAATATGGATCCAGGCGATACATCGAGATTCTAACTGATATTTTTAACTACTCTGACTCTTTTTTAAGTGTCATAAGAGACCATATTGCTATCGGTGGGCATGTGCTGGAACAGTTTAACAGACACACAGGATTCATGCAGGGTGCAAGTGACTTAACATGGTCTTATTCCTCAATCTACAATTGTATAAGATCGAGATTGGAAGCAAAAAAAGAACTCGGAACGTGGAAATAGTTCTTTGGGTAGCTATTGCAGATGTATTTAAACCTCCCAGGGCTCAGGCTCCAGTAGTGTTCACAGAAAAGAAGAGTACCATTGCCGTTGAAGAGGTTCCACATGGACATAATTCGCTCACGTGATGCGATATGCTAAAGCCTCTATCATGCAGTTGTCATCGTTGTTGCTGATCAGAACAACACAATTGCACTTGGTGATCTAACACTATGCTTAAAATTATAGGATTTATTCTTCTTATGCATGCTGCTTACTCATCATATGAGTACCGCCAGATTATGAAGATAACATCGGGTGTTCCACACGATATTTTCTTGGAGATCATGATGGGACTCTTCGCAATGCTCTTTGGGTCGATAAAGGATTTGCAAAACGTTGGGCGCCTTTCTATTGTTACGGCACAGGAAATTTTACCCATCGAAGGGTATTTGGAATCTATTGAAGTTCTGCAAGGGATGGTGGCGAGGGATAATCTAGAAGTTTTGGAAAGCGAACCCTTGGAGGCACGTCTAGACTTCATGAACATTCGACACAAGAGAAAGATGCACTTTGATTGGATTCAAAGTACTTGATCAACCTTTTCATGAAAGAACATTTCGAAATCATTCTTAAATAATGGAGTCCGCACCATACACTAAAAATTTAGGTTAAACTTCATTTGATGTACGTGCTTTTTGGAGGATGGTGTACGTTCAAGATGTGAAGAATGTCCTTCACTAGAAACGCAGAGCAAAATGAAAATACACGGGGACCAAAATCTCATTGCAGTATTTACAATTCACAGTTTGTGTCCTTTTAGGAGTTACATCTTACAACTCATTTCAGTTATCTATTACGATGAAAAGCGTTAAATCTAATCAGGCGGGATTGTCGCGTTTGCATTCATCTTGCAGACGGACTCCAGTCATATCATAATGGCTCATTGATTACTGAACCTTTTTTTCCGCTCTTGCCTTCATTTTTATTTCCCTCAGTTGCTTTCCCTTAGGCCCTGCCTCTGTGTTCAAAAAGAAATCCCACCATCTGAAACTTGAAGCGTAGGACCCAATGAAGTAGTGATGATGCTCGTCATGGTGGTCAGCACCAGCCCAAAATGGGAGAAAATGGTGCAACGACCATGGAAATTCATATCCCGAGTGAGCATCCACTGCTTGAAACAATCTTAAGCAAATCCACAACGTTATCGTGAACAAATGCAAGTCTCTAGTGAAAAAGCACCACACCATTGGGAGGCCTACCGTTCCGATTCCTAAAAGCGCCACCTCAACAGGATGAGCATATTCGGCGGCCAAACCGAAGGGTGCTGCATAACGATGGTGCTGTTTATGAATGAACTTATAGAACACACCATAGTGTAATCCTCTATGCAACCAATAATGCCAAGCATCCTCCATTACAAAGAAAATGGCCAATTGAAAAGCAATTTTTGGCAAAGAAGGAAATGGGAGGTCGAACGCCATTCCTATTTTTGCGCTCAAAGGATGAAAAAACCATATCGGAAACGCCTCAACCATAAAATGGGAGACTAAAACAGATTTAAGACATTCCCATTGCTCCTTATTGCTAGGAATCTTGCTATCTTGGATTTTGTACTTCTTGAAATATGGTATTCTGTCTATGATGGCCCATGGTAAACATCTACCAAAGTACATTATCTCATGCATCAAGAAAAAAAATAGCCCAGTGGCAAAAATATCATTGTCCATATAGTAGTAATAAGCCCCCCATAGCTTTTCGAGTGGATTTAAACCAGTAACCTGATTGAAATTGCGGTAGGCATCAGCAAAAGTTGTCACGTTGGTAAAGCCAGTGTAATCGTGATATACGGCGCTGGAAATGTTAGTAAGATTCAGTTCAACAATGGGAAAAGCTTTCAAATTTTATCGAGAGAAGGAATATCACCGTCACATTCAACAGCCCACGGCTTTTTCTTCTATCCATACCTTAGGCATAAGTGAGTAATTTCGAACCAAAATCATGACGACATACCTAACCATTTTTAAATGATGGATGAAGAATCGAAGCCGGAGAATTGTAACCGTAGAAAGACTGTCATAAATATTCCGCGAACTTCGCTGTTTTGGTTCATCGTATAGGCTGTACGAGAGCTATACGACGACACGCGACGATGGGGCGAGGCACGTCTCCTCGCATCTTGATTACATGTACAATGATATATGCAGAATGTCCCTAAGATTCCATAAGCAATTTTTTATTTGATTAGAAATCTCATTACAGTACGTCTGGCGGGGTTGCGAAACTAAGAGACCGGCACAATTCTTAATACATAGTAAATAAGGAATTCCTTCAAACAACCCGATTTGTTGCAACCTGTTTAGATCTCAATAGAATCTTCGAGTGATAGAGTTCTTCCTAGGGAGAAGGAGGTCATACTTTGGTATTCGATGGGCGGCGCCGTGGACAAACCACTGACGCGTTTTCGAAAGTTGATCGCGGATTAGTCTCAGAAGAAGGATGCATTTTTCTTTTTTTTTTTTTTTTTTCTTTTTTCTTTTTTTGGCATGAGCGGGAGAACAACATTTATTGGTGAACATCACCCCTTTTCGGTTAAATAATGCTCAAAAATAAAATGGAAGCGCAATGATCAACCAGTGCTTGTCAAAGTTTCCCCCAATTTTGAAAGTGAAGGCAAATATATCTTCATCCTTCTCTTTTGTGTTGCAGGACGCCGCACTGCACAAGACGAAGGAAAAGAAACACTGCAACTCTGAGAAGAATCAGAGTTTCAACGAATTTCGAATTGAGCAAGAACTGATTTTAAAATTCATTGACGGAGCGAGGCAGTCTCTGATAGACGTTACTTTGATTTCGGTCTAAGATGAATTCAATGTTTATACTCTTCTCTTCCTCATTATAACCACAGACATTTCTGGTAGGTAAGGCGACGATTTTGGTTTACGAAGCATTCCCCTAACGTGGTAAACCCGTTGCAGCTATCCAAGACGGGTAGAGTAGTAGTGAACTGATAATTACATAGCAGATTTTGCTCCTAGAAACTTAATAAAGCCGAAAGAATTTTCAGTCAAGCTTTCACCAAGTCTGCAGCCGCATTGGTGATTACGAATTCATGGTGTGTCTTAGCTTTCAAGAAAAGCTTGAGTTCGGCCTCAAAAAAGGGTTACATCGGTCAGAATTGGTTAAAGAATGGTACCGGCGACATACAAGATTAATCATGTGTCTAAATGGATGAGAAAAACACAAAACAGGAAAAAAAGGATATTTCTAACTTCTTTATTGAATAAACTGGTTCATTTACTCAATTGTGATAGTGAAATTTTTAGTGTTTTTCGCAAACTACAAGTTATCTTTTATTTATTGATCGACAAATAACAGAGTCAAAATTGGTTAATTTCTCTTCGAAAATCCGCTTTACAAAGTTCAATCCTCTACATGTACACAAATTCAAAACGTTTGCTTTCATGTTGGTTGAGTCTAAGCAAACTTAAACGGCATGGGCCGAAAATGATATCTTACGCGATCGATTCACAAAATTTTTCAGTCAAGAAGTTGTTCTCAAGAGGATCAAAAATATTTTTGCGTTGAAGACAGATTTTTTTTTGAAAGAAACAACATGTATTGAGGGCAGCCGCACTAAATTAGTGCGACAAAAAAACTATACGAGTATAGAAAAACCCCACATACAATCCAGACGAACACTGAGTAATGAAACAGACTACTTTCCCAAGCATTCCATTCTCCTCCTTACCCCATCTACTTTCGCTAGTTCTGTCACCCCGCCAGCAATCTCACTTTCTTCAACCTCTCCTGCATCGCAAGATGAAGAGAGTGTCGGAGACTATCATTCTCCACCGCCTCACGGCGACGAGAACAATAGACGTGGCGGACGGTGTCAACGAACCAATTAAGATTGCGTAACGACTCCAATGTAGTATTTGATGGCGCCAACAATTCTCTTAAATTCATGGGAGATTGAAAGCATGACTGATTCCACCAATACTGTTGAGCAAACGCACTCATTGTAAATATGGCTTAGAAGATGGCGCAGATCTACCAGTACCAAGCACAACACATAATTAGGTAGAGAAAGTCAGGTACGTCAGCGTTCACGCCGTGCGTACGTGCGGGGAACAAGGGTTGATGCTCGGCTTTATGCCTGCGTGAAGAGGCCGCGGCAAAAATTAGTACAACCAGATTACTCATGCACTGCTTAACTAAATATGTATTTGCGTCAGTATTGGGGTTTTATTTATAGCCTTTCCAAGTTATGAACACTTAACGATTCTATTAAGCACTTTTACCGAGATACAAATTCTTTTGGCCGCATCTCATTCTGGGCTTTCTCGCTGATTGTGAATTGAAAAAATGTCTCTAAATTCCTCATCGTCTTTGGACTCCCTTGAGGTAACATGCGAGCCACCTAAACTCATACTGGACGATTCAAATTCAACAAGAAGACTCGATGGACATTATATCGTTGGATCAATTCGCCGTACACGATCAGGTGGCTCATTTCGAACAGCCCCAGTTAGTAGGACAAATACACAGGGTCTGGAGGGCTTCAGCGTGAAGGAAATTTATGGTGATCTTGATGAAGAAGAAATAGCATTGCGACGATCTGCTACTCGAAACACTATTTTAGATTCACTTCAAGAACGTGTGGGCCGAAGCTTTACCCCTCGTCACGCTGATACAGGGCCAAGAAGTTTGGAAGAAAGTGGAATGGATGACATTTATGGGCTTTACGCAAAGTTACCAGATACTTCCGTGCCCACAAAAGATTATGGAGGCGAGTTTACGCAGATCGATCCTGAATTAGTCTCGTGGGATGGGCCGGATGATCCAGAAAACCCGAGAAATTGGAGCAAAGGCAACAAGCTTTTTCAAACTTTAATTGTGTCAATTTATTCGCTTCTCTCCCCTATGTCATCTTCAATGCTCTCTCCCGCAATGTCAGCAATTGCAGATTCGTTGAGTATTAAGAAGGATGTGATCAAGTCTTTGTGCGTGTCTATTATGATTTTGGCTTGGGCTATTGGTCCGTTAATCATTGCTCCAATGTCGGAGTCTGACCGTGTGGGAAGATTACCAGTGCTCAACTTCTCAATATGGATAGTAGCTGTTTTCAATCTTGCCTGTGGTTTCGTCAAAACACCCGCTCAATTATGCGTTCTAAGGTTTTTAGGCGGCCTCGGAGGATGCGCACCTCTTAATGTCGGCGCAGGTACTTTGGCAGATCTCTGGCCAGATTCCCAAAGGCAAGCCGCAATGGCTGCATACTCGCTAGGCCCTACCCTTGGACCTGTAATCGCACCTGTCATATCCAGTTTTATTGTTACCGGTATGAACTGGCATTGGTGCTTCTACGTACTAGCCATTTTCAATTTTGCAGTCGCTGCAATAGGTACATTGTTCTTCAAAGAAACATACGGTCCTAAAATTCTAAGAAACAAAGCGAATCGCTTACGAGAGCAAACTGGTAATGATCATTTGCATACAATTTACGAGATAGCTGACGGAGAAAGTGGTACGAGTAAAGTGGTAACGACGGTGTCCAGGCCAATCTCGCTCATCTTTGGCCACCCGATGGTATTTGGGCTCGGGTGTTATATGGCTTTTGTGTACGGGTTCATGTATTTGATGATTGTGACTTTTCCAACTGTTTTCAAAGGTGACTATGGCATGTCGACAAATATTGCTGGCTTGATGTACCTTCCCTTGGGAATCGGTTTTATACTAGGAACCCTATTTTTCCGTTATGCCATCGATTATGTTTATCACAGACTTACTAAAAAAAACAAAGGGATCGCGAAGCCGGAGTATAGGCTACCTTGCCTCATTTGTGGTGGCTTCGGTATCCCCGTTGGTCTTATTATTTATGGTTGGTCCGTTGAAAAGCAGTTGCACTGGATTGTCCCAAGTGTTGGCATGAGCATCTTTGGGTTCACGCTTGTGGCAGTATTTCAATGCGTTCAGAATTATTTGATTGACATGAATAACAGATTCGCTGCTTCTTCTGTTGCTGCAGCCGCAGTCTTTCGATCCTTTTTCGGGTTTTCCTTCCCCTTGTTTGCACCCGCGATGTATAATAAGTTACACTACGGATGGGGAAATACAATGTGTGCCCTCATAGCTGCTACGTTGGGTATTCCCTTCCCGTTGTTTTGCCTCTTTTATGGGGAAAGATTGAGACTTTGGGCAAATGCAAGATTTGATAGGAAACAAGCCATAAAAGATTCAAGGAACTTGGAGAAGTTGAAACAACAGAACAACTTGGAAACTGCTCTTGGCATAGAATTGCGAAGAAACCCTGCAAGTAGTACTTTTAGCATGGGATCTGATCGAGCTGAATTATTCGACTCAAAAAAACATGTGCAATAGGCGTCACGGTCTCAAGTCACCGAAAAGCCAAAGCAGCAGCTACCTTTAGTTTTAGATACGTATTTTAAGCAGAGTCTTACCGAAGGAGGTTGTGTTTTTAGACTCAGTTCTATCTTGAACACTATAATCTATATCTGGATTTCATTATGAAACTATGACAGCAGGTTTCATTTTATTGGTGAGGGACTGGCACATACAGAATTAAGATTCTGATCAGGACTCACATGCCTGTCCATCTAAGGAAAAAATATGAAGTCGCCACAAAGCTATAACATGAAAGCCTTATAATCTGAAATCATTAGAGGACTGAATGCTGCCCGATTTTTTTAAGTTACCTTTGGCGTCCCGTAGCTGTCCTTTCTTGTCGATAACTGTCAAGTTTTTGGCCTTAGATAGTGTATCCACAACATCGTCCACTTTTCGCCTTTTCTTGTCTCCATCCATTTTAGCATCTGTAGATTGCTTCTGCTTCTGTTCTTTTGCATCTTTCAACTCATTGAAGTGCTTAGACTTTGCTCTCTTCTTTGCTCGTCTCAATCTTTGTTTATCATCACGATCGAGCTCATCCTTCGAGAACGACAAGCCTGACTTTAATTGGACTATCGCATTGCCACGAGCACCATCTGACTTGCTTTTATCATCACCGAGTCTATAGATTTCTTGGGGGGCTAGTTTGAGCTCCTCCGAAACATGCAAAGGCTGGGCATCCTCCATGGATATAGACGCCGGAGCATCTGTGACTTTGACTTCGATACTCTTGAACTCGTTGGGCTTCGGAATATAGTGAGCCAGACACAATGAATCGAGCTTATAACTAAGCTTGGTGAATAAATCCGTAATTTCATCATGCGCAGCAGTGATCTCGTCGGATATAGTGTCCGTAGGTTCCGCGCCATGAAATTCATCTTCGTATATTTCTGCCAAGGATTTGGCACTCTTTTGATCCGAGACTTCAGCTTTTTTACGCTGCACAAATTTGCCCACATCAGTAATAAGTCTTCTTGGCAAGTCATCAAACTCATCATTTCGGATTCTTCTCTTTATCAAGTCTTCGATAGTCTCCGTGACTTCATCTGTTATAACAGGAACAGGTTTCGAAGTACGATCGAACTCTAAGCTTGGAACCTCTTCATCATTCAATAGAGAGTCAGCTGGTCTGTCTGCAGATTTTACTTCACCCTTCATTGTCCATTTTTTTTCCGCAATGAGCTCGGCCTCTAGCGCAGAAATCTCAGCCAGAAGTTCTTGCTGTTGCTTTTCAAAAGACGATAAGCCAGAATCTGATTTATCGCTCTTGCCGTTTGCAAATAAATCCAACATAGCGCTTCCAACTGCCTGTTCGTAGTCATTTTCTTCAAGTTCTCTGCCCGAATCATTGTCGTTAGCGTCATCTGCCGAATTGATCTCCCCGGAAAGCTTCTTCGTTTCCCTTCCAGGATCATCAAAAAATTCCGAATAGTAGTCCATGTCCTGCTCTGATCCCTCATCGTCAACATCAGAGTCAAGTTCTGCGAAAAAATCAATATCACCCTCAGGTTCATCAATATCTTCAAGCTCGACAATTTGTTTGTTGAAACGATCGATATCAAAAAAGCCATCATTTAGTCCGAAAGTGTCCTTAACGAGATCTGTGGGCTCGCTGTCTGAGGGTACTTTAGTCCTTTCTGATTCTGAATCCAGAATTTCTTCGTCACTCAACCCCTGCGAGTCAGCACTGTCATCACTTAAGTGGTGATCTTTATACAGTGTTAATTGTGTATGTTTCTGGTCAAAGTCTAATGCACGGCTTTCATTGTCTTGTACATCTTCGTCGGTGACATTTTCCTCATCGCTATCTGACGCATCACCCTTCATGTCTTCATCGCTACTACTCTCGATACTACGCGCTTCCTGGATGGTCGGATACTTTTCCCTGAGCTTTGGGATTTCTTCAAATAAATAGGACTCCCCTATGTTCAGAAGAATCATCTGAGTTTGGCCCCAAACCTGGGTGGAGTCAAGGCCCTCAGTGTATACCTCATCAAGCACCGAATGGTCCTTGGCGATCGGATCCAAAAGGGCCTTTGTGACTGAATTTATCTCTTCCAATGTGTCATTTTTCGAAACGAGATAGAAAATATCTGCTGGGTTTTTTTTGAGCTGCTCTAGCAACGAGGTTTTCATAATTAGTACAAAGGATGTGTTGCAGCTTATCTCGTAAAAAAAAAAGTTCGGAATTAGTTAGGATGAGCATCGTGTTGTGGTGCAGGATATAAAATTCCCAATAGGGTGGGATGGTAAGCACACAAAAAAAAAGACCCCAAGACAGTTTCAAACTTCTCATAAAAGAGCTTGATTACTGGCCACTGTTATTTATACCTGGTTGAATTAAGTCTACTTGGAATACTACCGGTACTTTCGATCAAGTTCTCAAATTTCAAATGGGTCTTGGCTTCATCTAGAATTCAAACCGTACCTCGCATATACACTAAAGTCTATCTAATGGAAAGAATGGTGATGTTGTTGGTAAACTGCGTCTGTTCAAATAAAGCACACAACATTTCATTACTTAAACCATCCAGCATGAGCTTGTATATGTTTGGGTGGAATCGATACAAGTCTCGCGGCTCCTCGCAAAGATGGATCGAAAGGCAGACTTCAGACTTTTACTCAAAAAAGAGTCTAGCGGACGGTTACAAGTCTCGCGCGGCGTACAAGCTTCTTGAAATAAATAACAAGTTCAAGGTCATCAACAAATTTTCCAGGAACATAGTCGACTTGGGCTTTGCACCGGGTGCCTGGACTCAAGTAGTCCTCAACCAAGCAAAGGAAATTGAGTCAACTCCCAAAATTCTTGGGATAGACTTGCTACATTGTGCTGCTCCGACAGGGTCTCATTTTATCCAAGGAGACATCTTCTCACGAAGAACACATCGAAGTATTATCGATTTCTTTGAAGGAGAAGGAGCGCACCTCGTCTTAAGCGACATGATGAGCAATTCAACCGGTTCAGGAGAACAGGACCATTATGCGAGTATGGAAATCTGTGAGGGGGTATTAATGTTAGCGGATAGACTCCTTAACAGGAAGGGAGCTTTGGTGATGAAGTTCTTTACAGGTTCCTTGGACTCCGACTTACGCAAAATGCTTGAAACGCGTTTCAAGAATGTTCATATTTTCAAACCGAAAGCGTGCCGCAATGGTCTGCGAGAGACGTACTTCGTAGCTCTTGGCAAAAGGCGAGAAAAGGGCGAGATTGTGGGCACTCCGAGTACACAGTGATGATAAGTATCTTGTATACTGATAGCTAGGTTGTAAGACACATAAATAATGTATGTCATGAAAGCAAATAACGCATTTTTCATTTTCTCGAGAATTTGGTTCGCGAAGCAGCGCTTCGAAATGTGCTTCGAAATCTGGTGTTCACCCATCGCGTGAAGCACGGGAACACGTTCGGCAACAGATTTCACGATTCGCGACATTCAATCAACATCACACTGGCATTTTCAAATACTCATGAGGTGCTTAAAGATCACTGAGCTTTAGATATTGTGAGGTTAGAAAACGGACCATTCTTCCTCTAGCGGTATCCATCATAATGACCAATAGCTATCTCCAAAACTCGCTTCTCCAAAACCCTGTCAAATGGTTACGCGGAATCACAAAACGGCACGCTTCTGACTTGTATTTGAACAACTATTATTGTGCATCACGTATTGATAGAGATCCGTTTCTTAAGCTTTTACTGGACACTCGCCAAGATGTTTCCCGAGTGAACTTTCCTATTGGGATAATGATGCAGATAGTAGTGACCAAAGATCCCGTGAAAAAGTCTTATTCTTTACTGCCTGTGCTCAAGAAGCCCACTTATGGACAGAATCCAGCTAGCTATGTTATCAGCAATAAAAGTTACGTCGACTTTCTCAGTCAGAAGCAATTTTTCCCTGTTCCCTTGAAGTACAAGCACAAAAATTCTTCGGTAATTAGCTCGATCGCTGCACCCGTGAATTTCGGACTTGCAATCTGTGAACTTTACGAGAAGCGAGTGAAAGAATTGATGGTCGACGTGCTCGATGAAGCCTTTGTAGATTGTCCCAAATGTGATGGAGTTTCGATAGAAAAAAGCGACACTACAGACATAAGATGGAGGCCCGAATCGAAGCCAATACTATACTCAAAAATTTTGCAACATGACACATTTTTGAAAACCGAGTATCATGAGGAGTTGATCTTATTATTATTCAGAGCAACAGCCCTGGAGATTATCTAAAAATACATGAAAATCAGAAACATCATTGAGAATATCCCTGCTGCCCATCCATTATCTACCCCGTTAAAACCGTTGGATTTCTTGGTTGGTGCTGATGATGTATTCATGGTGACACTTGACAACACGTCAACCAACTCTTCATTCAGAGATATCCAGGATGACACGGAACTGCCCTCTAAAGACTCCAAGATTTCCATACTTTGCAGCATGAATATTGATATTGTTCCATCAGTTCCAAACACAACGCCTCCCTTCATAATTGAGTTTATGTCTCTGTTAAAGAATCCATTCGCTTGCATCCCATTATTGATATCACCTGATCCTTGATAATCATGAATTGTTGAAAAAAGCAGATTTGTGGTGGAAGAATTCATCACCTCAAAGATATCAATCTCACCACATCCTGAATTCCAGCAGGAACACGACGAATCCGAACCATATTGAGATGTTCTAGGAATTTTAGCGTTTAAGAGCCAAATAGCAGGCATATCGAAATAGTATTCCAGGGTCAAGTTTGCTCCAGGCATCTGGAACTCAAACAAGAACATCTTTGTTGTACCTGAAAATCCGTGGTATGCTGGTATCCCGCTTCTATAAACTCCACACGAGTTGGATTTTCCGGAGTCTGGGCAAGCCTGGGCAGAAAAAATTACAAATTCCTCATTGGAGTTTATCAAGTTATTTTGTTTTAAAATTGTGGACGATTCAGCATACCCCGTACCGTTACTGCTCGCGTAACTAAGGGCGGGGCCTAGGCAAGTGGAAGCCTCGCCGGCGTGTGTGAGAAAGGTGATATTGTCAGATATTTGATTATCCGAGTTATAGTAGGAGGTTCGCTTCCAAATTTGACTGGAGGAATCACTCGAAATATATGCACCAAACAGCTTTAGCGATAGTGGACCACGAAAATGGACTGAGAGCTCCTCGTTGAGGGGCGCGTTGGGGCCTTCAAAGATGGTGAACGTATCTGAAAGGGTGCATGAGCAGTCTTTTGAACCAGGCTTCTCGAAAGTTTCAACATCATAGTAGTAACCAGTAAACCCAAAGTTTTCGAAAGTGATTACTGTAACATTCTCAGCCGATTCCGAAGACTTCCTTTCCAAAGTGCCAATCGAATTTTGCAGATTAGCAGCCGCAACTAAAATGGACAACACTGTGGCAAGTCTAGAGATCCTTAAGTATCTCATACCGAAAGATTAAATTGTTCTGCCAATATTAGTTTTATGTAGTGAAATAGCTAATGTGGACACAAAGAGTGTGAGGGAACGGAAAATTGTGCCATCGGTGAACGGTCATTGAATGCGCAGGTATCATCACGGTAGTAGTCAGGCACATGCATTTTCAGATCCCGCAGCTGCGTCATGTCAAGCCATCATGGCGCAACACCTGCATGGACACAATGCCTATTGTGCGAAAAAGACTTGAGCCACATCAAATGTGAAACAATGCGCGATCCCATTCGCGGATTACAGAATGGACTTCTTCTTTCCACAGTTGTAGACTTTTAATGAGTAGTGTATTGCCTAGTCGTAATTCGCTTTATAGATAAATCTGCTACCAAGATTACTGTAGAAAACTAAAAACACAACAAGAGATATGTTTCCAGAAATTTAGTTCTCAGGTAGCGCTCTCGATAAGGCAAGGCATTCGGACGGTGCCGCGAGAAGGTTGATTCTGCTATACAATGTGTGGTAAATTTGCCAAAAAAGCTAAGTGAGTCAAAAATAGGCATAAGGTGCTTTCAGCGGATGTACTTGCAAGGTTTGTTCAACACTTCGAGATTCAGGATGTTGCCCTGTTCGTGCGATCATCGCACTGTAATGCGGACGAAAAAATGCTAAAAGCGTTTACTCTTGCAAAACTTGATTTCCTTAGCACATAAGCCAGAATCATAAAACCCTCGTCACGGGAGGTATAGGTTCAAAGGAAAGGTTAACTGAAGCCCATATCTGAAAATTTCTCAATCGTTACTTTGGCAGACAGTTATAGCAAGAGTAAATTTCATTTGTCTGCTCCCCTGATATGCCCAATGGAAGCACACCCCAAAAGCTAGCTCAACGTCTCACAGACAATAATGAAATACTTGCAACACTGGCACCGTCCCATAAACCTGACACCAGAGTCTCTTTTGTGTCTAAGGAATGCTCTCAATCCAGCACTCCGCCAATTTCCTGGCAAAGCCATCATCTGAACCTGATGCTGCTGCACCCATTTCGATATGCGAGCAAGACCTCAATTTTGAATCCAAAGCCTGAGTATGATATTATTGCTATCACTTTCTTGCTATCCGTCCTTCCTCGAATTTTGACTTGCCTCATACTACTGTCCTATGTCCTTCTGGGTTCTTTTCGTTCCTTTTTTGGAAGGATTTTGTCCACCTACTTCTTAAGATCTGATGATAGTTTGCACTACAGTATGAAACCTCATTTAATTTCACGCTATGCATATTATCGCTCCGAGCTACTAGGTGAATTTTTGTTACTATTCTCGATCAACTCGCTTATCTTATTGGTATGCTATGTTTTTTTACCTAAGGGATGGTTTCGGTACTTGGTTTTTTTGGCGCAGTCAATCATTGCGAGTAGACTCGTGGGTTCTCAATTCTCCGCATCTACGACTTACGTTTCTGTTAACTTCAACACTGCAGGCAGCGCAACCACGACCAAGGTGACAAATAACGGATTAGCTTCTGCGCTGAGCTCTGAAACCACATCTTCATTTTCCAGCTTCTTAAACATTATGATAGGTTTTTTTCCTGTGGCGATAGAAAACTACATTAGAGAAAGGGGCATTACATGTGCGGGAAAGCTTTCTACATTCCATTCAGTACTTATTGCTCGACTCGGTCATTTCATGCTGTCTTCGTTGCTCGATCCATCAGAGGGCCGCCTGCGTCTCAAAGAAGGCATTTTTTATGGAACCGCAAAACTGTTCTCGGTCAAGTCGTCTTGGTTGAACAGAATTCTATGGCGCTATTTCGCTGGATATTTAGGCATTAATGAGGTAATTTTACGTCACATTTCCTCGTTGTTTCAAGAAGCATTAAGTGTTGTCCACTTTGCATATTTGGTGCTCTGTATTCACGTCATCACCCTAACTATATCTCCGTTTTTAAAGAAGATATTTATCCTACGAGACTACTCAAAGACGTTACATCACTTGTCTGGTCTTACGCCCGAAATACCTCTAGGTGGCATGAATAAAGGTGGAATGATCCCAAGCCTTCCTCGTGACAGTGTATCTGAGGCCAAGCTTGTTATTAATGTGGAACAGCCTCGAAACCAAAATTCACTACACTCAGCCCCCATGATTGTTAACTTAGATTCTGTGGTAGAGAGTGGCCCTTTCTTGGGAGCTTTTCGTGAACGCCAACTATCGACCGCAGCTGAGAACTTTAAGACTTTCTGTATGAAGTATCCAGTCAGTAAGATTTCAGTTGCCGGGCCAAAAAGCCACACAAGAACCATTGTTGATCGTAAAAGATCAAACAGCAGTGGTATTTCATCGACTACTATTATGGATCGATGCTTCACCACTTGCATACAACCCATTTGGACATGGATAGCGGCCATCAAAATTTTGTTGAAAAAGCCCCAGCTTTTCTGGGGCCCGTGCTTTGAGTCGATCGCAGAAGAGCTGAACCTTTCATCTTGTGAAAATCTTGACTTGGCTCTCTTTTTATTGGAGCCATCGCAAATTGTGTTTCATGTGATCACCACCACTAGTCTCCAATCATTGAGAAAAAACCTCGAGGTTCGAGTAAACGAAACTTCCTGGAACTTCGTCGATATTCATGAAAATAAGCTTTTAAAGCCGAATGTTCAGCTGTTGTTCATTATTCTTTATGGATTGTCGACGCTGAATCATTTGAGGATTGAATTCTTGAAAGACCAACATCTGATCAGTCATTTCATTGTAAGCACGTGTGGGCTAAGGAATCCCAAAGAAGTCATTTCAACGAAGCTGTTTCTTCGATCCTGCTTACTTCACGCGATTTCTCAACTCAATAGATTGAAAATAAACTCCAGAAAGTCCAAGAAGGAAGAAGGAAAAAAAGTTTCGGACCTCAAGCGACAAATAGACTCCTTGAAGCTCAGAATTGATAAACACAGCGTGGTACAAGCAAATGAATGGCAAATTGGTGGGAGATTCAGAGGTTTGCGAAAATCTGTCGAACAATTGAACAATGATATAAAGGATATCGGACGAGAAATAAGCTGTCATAAACGCAGTTTGGAGGATTTTGAAGCCAACTTTTTTCTTGAGGAATCTCGGTTAGTTCTGGCTGCCGATCAGCTCAATATACTGATTGAGGATTACGACAAGGCGTCGAAAAAACTCAGATCCAAAGTGAGAGCCGTGGAAATTGAGAAGCAATCTGCTGAAACACGTTTGAAAAAGTTGATGCTCAACTTAGAAACTGAAGGAGAAGAAGTTACCAGAGTGAAAGCAGAGATAAAGGAACTCAAAGAGAATGTCATCACAAATGTACAGGAAAAGCAACGAATAATACACGCCCGTCTGGAAGTTGTTATTCCTGAAATCAAAGAAGCATTGAATTCCCTACAGCATGAACTCTGGAGCTTTTCTTACGGAAGCATTTGATTCTTTGCTTGCATTAATATGTGAGCTTGAATGTCTCGCGTTGAAAGATGCGAAATTGTCACGTTAGTGTTCGCAACTAGAGGGGGTTTTCATTCACAGCTCTGTGAGCCCTTTCCCGACCTGATGGAAGTTTCTTTGATAGTAAAGAAGACCACCTGAGCTCACCTTTTGGTTTTGCTTATTGGGGAATAAGATATCATTGACCTTAACTACCCATAGTTCATGGTTTTCTACATGAAAAACTTTGTACTTAGTGCAAAGAAACACAACCTCCAGCTCGTGTAATATAGGTATTGATATTCCATTACTTGTCTCATGCATTGAGAATGCACCTTGAAGTCCTTTGAAGGGTGTAGTCATTTCATGAAAGGGTTCATCATTTTTAGTCTCACTGCCAGAGTCTGTCGGATCTTTTTTTAGTCCACCAGCAAATTTTCGTCCCAAAGAAACTGCTTTTTTTGTTGGGGGCATGACGTGGAGCCCTAGTGCACCATTATGTTCATGAAGCGTCTTGGAGGTGTAACTGGGTAGATGTAGGTTGAACAGCAAAAGAGGGTGTGGATGAACGGACAATGAGCATACCGAAGAAAGCGTCATTCCATGGAGATCACTCAGATTTTTCCTGGAGCCTGCTGTAAGTATCATAGCTTGCGAGCCAACCCGAGTCATGGCTGATTTGAACAATTGGGTAAAGCTCGATTTAACAGCATTCTGGAGTATCGGCGATGGTGACACCATAGAAATGAGATTTGATATGTCACGAATGAAGTATATCTTTTTCCTTTATGACTAATTGAAGTATGATATATTCACGATCTCGTGCTCGACAGCTGGTGTAAATTCGAGGTCCTGCCTGAGCTTTTCGTTCATCGAGCCTTCAAACTTCAGCCTTGGACGTTGCGCAGAAAAATCACATCACGTGATATGTGATCGAGGTTCCAAGTGCTCTTTGTCTGAACTAAGAATTAAAGTTAAGGTAATGAAATAGACACTTTATAAGCGCCAATGTAAATAAAAGCTCTTCTTGCATAGCATACTTTGCATCAAAGACCATCTGTTTCAGGCTCAGTGTATCCCTAGTGGGGAACTGCAGCGCACAGTTCCCGTACGCAGAGTTCACAATTTCAGGAATGTGTAGACATATATAAAAGCAATATCACCTTTCCAGACTCGGTCCAATCACCCCACTTTTTTTTGCAGCATTATTGGGTCTTTAGTCATGTACGTCTCAGATGTTGACTACAAAAGATGGGTACCCAGGAAGGACGTTATTTTGTCGCCAAATTCGCGAGTACATATCCACATGTTTCTCATATGCAGTTTGTTTTGGTGTCTCATGCTCGATTCACTGGTGAAATCAATATTGCCAAAACAATTGTCTCAGGTCCCCCTACCTCAGAAGAACGTACGCAAATAAACACTACACAGCGGGTAATTAAACTTTCAGATCTAAATTAACAAAAGCTCTTGAGATGCACGTATCGGTGGAAACTGCCCGCGCTTCAGTTGATGCCTTTTGCGCCACAAAGCAGCTTACTGAACTTACAACATTGTCTCAAGCCTTCCGAAGTTTATACGAAGATGCAAAGACCCACGAGGAAAAAACCTGTGTCTTAAAAAGACACCATCATTATATTGTCTTTTTAAACTCAAAGGGATATTATAAACTTGCGCTCGAAGAGCTCTCAGTGGTTTACAATGTGCTATCATCTAAGGAAATATCGCGAGACACGCCCAACGAAGTCCTCTTGAAAGGTGTGTCTTTGAGCGCCAAATTTCCACCACAAATAATACTTTCTTTCCACTTCTTCGTTATTCAATCTGTCTTATATATGGTGTCATCGAAGGTGAAGTCAATCACCAAACACAGTTCATCATTTGAAAATTTGTTTTGGGAGGTAGCGAATACATTCTTACGGGGATCTAACTTCGTGTCTGTTTTAGCATATTGTGATGTGGGTTCATCCAACAAATACTACTCCAATAGCCTTAAAATGCTAAACGGGTTCTGTAAAGTGATACGATTCATTCGTACCAAAGCTTCGAAAGATTGTCTCGGGGCGGTACTTCTAGCTTTTGAATTGAAAATTGCGCAGCACAAGATTCTTTTTGGTGTCAAGTGCGATCTCCATATGCCTTTCTTTGAAAAAAGCAAGTTGTTGGTGCCCTTTCTCCGGGATTTCCTTCATGTTTTGAGCCAGGCTAAGGTTCTGAAGGACAGACAATCTCTTGAGTCTATGAAGCAATACTGCTCTGTAACGCTTGAAACTATAGAAAAGGACTCTTCGATTATTCTACAAGAGAAAAACATTCCAGGAGAGCGTGATTCGAAAGACCAAGGTATCACAGCTCTGAGTAGTTTGGATAGCAAGTCGATCGTTGAATTTCTTCTATGCGCGAACTACTCCACGGAGACCATGTTAGTGGTCGCAAATTTCTTACAATCCATTCCGTTAAATGAAATTGAACCAGCCCACATCAAGGCTGTTGAGAGCGTGCTCACTTATGTGAAACGAGGGTCTACCGATAAATGCATCACTCGCAAATCTTTGCAATATCTTGGAGCGTCTCTCTCTCAGGTATTGATAAGAGCACGGATGTTTCGAAGCATGGAAATCTTATCTCGACTCTATTTTGATATAGTCAAAAATAACGGTCTTGCGCAAGAATTTCGGCAGATGTGTGAGCTTGACTTGGTGAACTACTCTTTGAACTTGACCCCAAGAACCTCTCCTCAGATATGCAATCGCGTCGAATATGGCATTTGCGGCCTTTTTGACCTTAAGTCTAATTCTGATGCCATTGAAATTACGAAGAATTATGTTACGGTTCTAAAAGAAGGTTCATACGGCCAAAAGTTGCCAGAAATATTAGCGACATGTGTCTCATTTCAAAATGATCTCATTGATTCCTTTTTCGCTAGCCAGCTGTTCCTTGACCATGTTGTACGCAACAAGCTTTTGCTCTGTACATTGCACTCACTCTCAGAAATGTTACCGGTAAACAAGCACCAGCTGATGATTGATCATATTTTGGATCTACCGATGAAATTTCTGCTTGAATTTATTTATCAGATGTCTCAAGCTTTTGGGATTGATCCAGACGCTTTCAAAATGGAATCTCCTGTCACGAGCTCCGAATGTCTACTTACAGCAGGAATTCTTGTCAACAGCTACAAAAGGAACAAATTTGGCCTCCGACTTCTCAAGCTTATCAATACGTATACTCGACATTGGATAAACGATATATGTGATTCAAAACTGCAGGAACTTTTCCATGTTTTTCAAGAAATCTTGACAAAATTGAGCCAAATGGGCTTTCATCGTCTTTCTATCAAACTTATCAATGAGTTTAAGGAAATAGGATTTCACTATCCTCGGGGGCTCTTCGATATCGAGTGCTTGTTCAACTTCTCCCTCTTGGAAGTTTCTGACCTTGACAGACTTCCTCAACTGATGAAAACTCGGGCTGATCTTTTCAAACAAATGGGTGGGTTGAACCAAAAATACGACGAGCTCATCAACATAAAGTTGACGCACTTGGAGTATTTCATACGAGTGCGAGATGAAGACAAGTGTAAGAAGAAGTTCGAGGAGCTCAAAGACTTATTCTCAACGAGGCCTGAGTATAGTCTTGAAGCTGATACTCTTGAATTGAATTTAGAAAGACGGATGCAATGTTTCCGCACACTTGCGAGATACCTGATTTTGGCTTCAATGATTAGTTCAATGTCCGGAGAGAAAACGTCCGCTCTAACATATTTGAAGTTTTCGATAAAAATTTTATCATCATTACTAAGGAAATGTCACTTGAAAATGAGATATGCGAAAATTAAGACCGAAGCCAGTCTCATGCTTTTGACAGCATACAAGCTCTCCTTCAAAGCAGCTAAGCATATTGGTCTATCTCGAGAAGCGGTTTATTATGTCGAAGAATTTACGAGACTAAATTTCTCGATGAACAGCTCGCCTCTTAAGACTTTCAACCATTTCATCAGTGCAAACTACTTGATGTATGTTAACAAGCGAGTGAAAGCTATCGAACAATGGGAGATGGGATGTGTTGACATGTGGGACTCTACTTCTTTATTCCTTGCAAAAGTCATCACATCCATTACCTTAGACTTAGATCTGGGGTTAAACGCAGGTATTGATCTGGAAAAGACAGAAAAAATGCTACTGCTTCTAAGGGAAATGCACACGGATCACAATAGCCCATTCACTGCTCCCTTTCTGCAAGTATCAGAGCTTGTGTTAGAAGTCGAAGCTTCGATGCTTAAATCTTTCAATAAAACAATTCCTGGATTGCAATTTGATGACCACGATTTTTCCGAGATGCTTGTTAGAGCTGTCTTCAGGGCTCGATCTAAGCTATCGGAGTTGTCTCTATATTCTGCAAATGCGCTTCAATTGAGAAAGATTGATTCGGTAGTGGAGCTTCTTCCAAGCCAGACCAACATTCATTCAACTCGTCAGAATGAGTCTTTAACGACTGTGATCAAAAACTGCAAAGACATTCTCTCCCGGTTTGAAGAACAAAAGTTTTTACACCATGTCGACATTGAGACAATGCTCGAGATTAATGCTTTGCTCAGCAGATGCGGGTTTCTTCTTTCATTTTTCGGTCATACACTGGGAGAAGAAATAAAAGAAATGCTCATAACTTCATTCATGATAAAGGATCTCGCATACTCGCTACCTTTTATGAGCCAGAAATTCTTCTTCGAAGAGCGATATTTATCGGGTGATTGGCTCCATTTGCCACAAGTGCAAATTGGAAGAAGCGGTGAATTACTATGCAACAATTACAAAACACTCTTTGATGACCTCCGGCTTCATCTTCCTGGGTCGTGGACAATAGTTACCTTAGATATTTGCCGACTCTCAGGTGATTTAATTATTTCCCGTTTGACTGCAGAAGCTGGCTATCCTATTGTTTTAAAGGTCCCATTTGACAGAAAAGAATCCGAGAAGATAAGTTTCGAAAAATATTTACAATCTTTGAAATCTGTTATTTCCGGTAGCAATCGCTTAACAAAGCGGGAGCTCACATCGAAAATAAAAACAAAGGAAGAAAGAATTGTATGGTGGAAATCTAGGTTTGATTTGGATTTACGCTTAAAGAATTTATTGCAAAGGCTCGAAAAACTGACAATTGGTGGTCTTCTCGGCGCCTTCGCAGCTACTGTCCCATGCGCAGAATTGACTCTGTCTTTTGGTCAAGAATTAACTAAGATTTGGAAGACAGCTCTTGGGGAACAGTTCACCTGTCCTCAAATTGACAAAAGCATTTGTGGTTTATATTATCACCTTCGGTCAAATGAAATTGATGAAACAGTGAAGGTTAGTCTTTTACAAGATTTGATCGATTACACGATCGAACAAATAGAGATGAGTTCTCCTGCAAGCATAAGTCTCTCGAAACCCAAGGATTGGATTGTGAGTCGCATACTCGAGCTTCACTCGGATCACTCCATTACTGGTGAGCTTGGGCATTTAATTCTTATTCCGAGCCACTCGTGCAGCTTTGTGCCATGGGAATCTATGGGCTTCTTGAGAAATCGATCTGTTTCCCGTATGCCTAATGTGGCGTGTCTTTTGAAGTCTTTGCAAACACAAAATAAAAATATGAAAATCTTTCGCAAAGAGAACAAAAAAGTCTTATATGTTGTGAACCCTGGCTCGGATCTCAAAAATACACAAGATCGCTTTGAGCCAATTTTCAACCATATGACAAATGCAACAGGAATCGCTGGCGAGCCTCCATCAGAAAAATGGCTCACGACAAATTTATTCAGCTCCGATCTATATATTTATCTTGGGCACGGTGGAGGTGAACAATACTTACGATCGTCGTCACTTTTCAAGCACAAGTCACAAAATCAAGGATTCGTGCCCACAGCGCTCCTCATGGGTTGCTCTTCATCGGCCTATGAGGAGCATGGGCGGTTACAGCCATCAAGTAATATTTTCGATTGGCTTGTGTGCGGTGCGCCTGCTGTGATGACAAACTTGTGGGATATAACGGACAAGGACATTGACATGTTCAGTCTCTCTTTGCTTTCTGAAATAGGGTTGGAGTCCAATGAGCTCCAAGAATCGAAAACCTTGTCTCAAGCGATGGTGAACAGCCGCAATGCATGCACTTTGAAATATCTCAATGGAGCAGCACCAATTTTGCACGGGCTTCCACTAAAACTTAATTGACCCGTCGTAAAATGATATTACTTTTCTTCTTTTTTCTTTTTCTTTTGTTGCATTTATTCACATATATAACCGAAAAATTAGAGTTCGCTCAACTACAGGGATCACATCCTTTGATGTTTTGGCATGTAGAAATAAATCGTGTAATATCGTATCAAATGCGTCATAACTATAGACCAGAATACTGTGTGCCTTGGCCCGGACCTGATACATGCTCAGACAAATCGCCCGAGTTGGTGATTATCGTCTCCGAATCTGAGGCTATAGTTCCCAGGTTCACAGTACGCTCATGCTGGTCATCTAGACCCGTATTCACTGTCTCCGAGGGATTTGTTGATGTGGAAGAGTTACTTGGAACACACCAATTCTTATGGCAATGCCAAGCACGCATTTGGCAATCTCTTGAGCAATATTTGGTGCGCTTGCATCTCTTGCACTTACTAAATTCTCTTGGTGTTGATTCCCATTTTCCACATTCCAAATTGCCGCATTGGCGTATTCCACCCTTGAAGTCATTTCTGCGACAAGAGTTTCGCATGATAACACCTGACCAGTAATACATATCAGTTCCTGCTAGAAATGTGAACTTTTCGACTATTGGGAAGAGATTAGTTTTCTTGTATTCCATCAAAGAAACATCAAAGTCGTTCTCCGTAGTCAAGTCAACATCATCAATATCAAAATTGTCGTATGTGTCATAGTCCCAAGCCTGAGTAAGAATCCTTTTTTCTTCGACTCTTTTATCTATAATTCTTTTTGTTAGAGCTCTGGCTTCCTCTTCAATGCATGCGTCAAGCTTTTCAGTCAAATTAGATAATGCGAGCTCTCGATCCACCTCATTGACAAGACTTTCGGTATTCAATATAGCTTGGAACAATTTAGTCAAGCGGTAAGATTCATTGGATGAAGCACTTAAACAATCTCCGAGACTTGATGGTTGGCTTCCAGAACTATCACTTCTTGTGCTGTGAAGCTCATTATCTAGGTCACCGATGTCTCTTATTTCGAGACTATTTTTAAAAATGCGATCTTCAGAATTGCTACATGAGCGTATCTTGTCATCCACAAGGTTATCTTCCTCCCCATGGATATCAATTAAATCAGGCGAGTTTGACGGCGACGGGTGATATCTTTCGGGGAATCCCTCTCGATTGTACGAATAACTCAGATGAGGGCGAGTTGGGGGTGAAAAGACTCTCCCAATGCGTGAGTGAGGTACGAGCGTTTCCCTTCGGATGTTCCAGTTCTGGTTTCTGCACCTAGATCGTGTAATTTCCTTTGATCTTAGGTGCAAGTGTTTGTCGCGTATGCTCATACTGATGAGTGTATGGGTATTTTGCAAAACATCCTTGAGATAAGGATATTTTGATATGTAAGCCAAGAGTTGTAAGCACCAAACGACGTCATCATCTCTCGGTATTATGACACCAGTATTAGTGAAAGTGCGAGGAGAAATCTTTGAATGGATAGCACACGTCACTTGCGCAGACTTTTCATCTTGTAGATAGAGATTGGACAAAAACTGAAGATTCTTGTCCATATCGTATTCGCAGTCGTTCACGTCATATTTATACGTCACTTCGCGCTCTTTCGTTTCTTTCAATTTTTTGAGAATGATCATTACAAGAAACCTGCGATGGACGTCAAATGCGACTGAGGCTGTTGCTGAATGATGACCGATTGCCTCGATACCAAAGCTCTTACCACTCCCCTTTAACAATTTGAAAAGTTGCTCTACATCCAAAGCCTCGTAGTCCTCCAAGCTTAGTGGATTGTAACTAGACGAGTTGTAGATTTTTCTAATGTCATTGGTTGAAATGTCTGACGCGGCGGTTGGGTCATTTTGTGGCATCGCCTGGGATCCATGATGACCCACCACGTTGCTATTCATGACATTCCCAGAGAAAAGCTGCGACGGAGCCTGCTGAGCCGCTTCTTGTACACTATTGGATAGATCTGACATACTTTGGGACATGCTGGCACTGGACCCTTGACTGATATGACCTTGTGGTGCTAGTGGATGAGAAATGTCAGAATGAGCGTGAGCACAAAACAGTGCAAGGGCACGTGGAGCACATGCGGCAGCACCTACAAATGTTCCCTCATGAAGACTAATATAGTTGTCAAGCACAGTGGCAATAACAGGGAGCATTCCTGCCCTCACCACCTTTTGTCTGATTTCTTCAGTTCCCCTGGTTCCTATTAGAACCAAGCATTGAAATGCTAACGTCCATTTCCAAGCAGTGAGAAGCTTCTTTTCACTATTCAAGATAGTATCCTTGACATTGTGGGGGGATAGCTGGCATTCGTGAAGAATATCGACCAAACGCTCAAGCCCGCCATCATTCAGGAGAGTCTCCCGTACTTTAGCACTCGACGAGACTAGGTATGTGAGGTGGTTGAGCGAATTCACGAGCGGTTTGTCAGAGGTAACGTCCAAAGCCCTGCGGTCGTAGAGGCTCGCAGTTATTGTCACAGCAGCTCGGTTGTTCGCCACCGAGTGGTAGTTTGACTCTCTCATAAAAACTCTCAGATATCAAGGGTTAGGCAAATGCTGGGTTTGAGTGAGCCAAAAAAAAAAAGGACACTTAATTTCTTCAGATAATTTGTGTGTAAACGAATGGTATTTTAGATGGTAAACATGAAGTGATGACGGTTGAGTGAATGATGAAATGTATGTCAAAGGTAAAGTTTTAAATAAACTGTGATTCCTGAATTTCTTTGTAAATGGGCCAACAGGGATTAAGAGGTGATGACACGGAAGTACAAGACGCTAGTGTGGTGTAAATTCCAGGTGCTTTTTGTTTTCAGGTGGTTGGTGGCGAGGCTGGGTCGTGGTTATTATGATTCTGTTGCAGCCTCAAGTGGCAATTTTTTTTTTTTTTTTTTTCGTTCTTTCTTTTTTGGAGACTGAGCGGCGTTGCGACGCAAATTGACACACGATACAAGAAACCAACAAAAAAATGTGGCTTTCAAAAGGCAGAGCTTTTGATACTACAGAAGAAAATCGGAATTTCATTGAAACGCAATACGTCAAATGATGATTAAAGCTTGTCCTGATAATAGATATGAGATAGCGCCTCGCAATAAAGGTTTTGGCTTCTTCTGCCTCCATGCGGAAGTCAGGGAGTGCGAGCCATAATAAACCCGGCGCTCACACAGGACAGATAGTGAGTCTCGCAGTATTACAGTATCCAAAAAAAAAAAAAAAACTAAGGAACTCCCGCCGCTTCATAATTCTTGAAATGATCTGTTTTAGTTATTTCGAGACTTGGTTTTTTTTTTAAGAATTGGTTTCATTTCGTAATCATCACTTCATTGAATTAAACCTCAAATCTGACGTGATGTCACAAGTGCATTGATCAAATACAAATTTCACGGCACAAGAACTCTACGTAGGACATGTTAGATTATTTGAAGGTATCTATGTTCAGTATAAAATGCGCTCAGCCAAGGATTTCCTTGAGAAATGCATCGGAATTCGGTTTTCTCCCCAAGAGTTGCTCTAAAATCTCAAGAATTTCCTTCAGACCGCCGTTTTTCAAGATCAAATCCCTGTACTGCAATCCGCTCTCGACATTCATCGGATCTGCTTTGAAATGTGAATAATAGATGTCAGTCGCAAAGACTTGTGAGTACAAGTACCCGTAGTAGCCAGACTCGTAGCCACCCGCAATGTGACCAAATGTAGCATATCCAATGTTCTCAATACCACCATTTGATATCAAAGCAATTTCCTCTCGCAAGTTGTTCCAGAGTGATTTCATATTCAACTTGGAAAGCTGGTCTTCGGTCTCAATTGTGTGTAAAGACATATCAAAGAGACCGAAGTGTAATTGGCGCAAGTTTAACAACCCAGTATTAACGTGTTTTGTCCTGATTAAGTTTTCGATTAAGTCGTCCGGAATAGGATCCCCAGTTTCGTGATGACCAGACAATCTTTTGAGCTCGTCTTTAGACCATGTCCAAAATTCCAACATTTGCGATGGGCACTCCACGAAGTCTCTTGGAACGTGAGTTCCTTGAAATCTCACGTGCCTCGTTTGTGACAATAAACTGTGGACACCATGACCTAATTCGTGAAAGAAAGTTGTTACCTCATTGTGCTTCAACAAAGACGGGTTGGACTTAGTTGGCTTAGTGAAATTACAAACCAATGCTGAATAGTTGGGCACTCTTGTACCGTCATCCGTTATGAAAGCTGTATGCAAGCCAAAATGGGCTGCATGAGTATATTTACCCTCGCGTGGATGAAGGTCAAAAAGAATCCAACCCATAAATCTGGACTTAGGTTCACCAAATTCGATATTTTGGTAAACAGCAATTTTATGAACATCATCATTCCAGAGTGTGGTAGGATCGGGATTTTGTTCCCTCACGAACTTCAAATCGAATAGAGTCTCATAGAAGCTGAGCATCTTGTCAATGGTTTGATCAAGGGGAAAGTACTCCAGAATTTTTTGATGATCAACTTTATATTCCTTCTCAAGCAACAAATTATCATAGAAAGCGTGATCCCATGCATAATACCTATCTTGTGGAGGTAAACCACGAGATGACAAATCCTCGTTTTTGAACTCGAGCATTTTCGCCAACTCAGATTTCGCCAAATGACGCAATTTGCCCTTCAAATCGTCCAAGAAAGTCATGACATTTTCCGGTGTTTTGGCCATACGCTCTTCCAAGACAAATTCAGAGTAGTTTCTGTATCCCAAAAGCTTGGCAATCTTAAACCTGATATGGATGATCTGTTCCAATATTTTAGCATTTTGGGGAACTTTGTTCAGGTTAGCAATATGCGCTGCTTTTCTTGTTTCTTGGTTTTTACTATACTTCAAGACCGGAAGAATGTCTGGATATTTGAAGGTTACTTTGAATTTCGTAGTTCCATTATCTTCAATCGTTTCAAATTGCTCCATTACCAGTTGTGGTACACCCTCTAATTCCGTCTTTGTGAACAAAATGAACTGATTTTCTTCATTATTGTTCTTCGCAAAGGCTGTGGCTAAGCTGCTCAACTCAATTTGAAGCTTCTTCACCTCATCTTTCTGGTCCTTTGGTAAGCCTAACCCGCTTCTTTCAAATGATTTGACCACTTTTTCCAAAAACTTGTGTGATTCTGCATCAGGCAGTTTAGGATCATTCTTGATTTTCTCCCATAATTTACTATAAACCTTGTATAGGTCCTCTCTTGAATTTTGTTCAATTGCGTTTTCATCTAGAAGTTTTTCAGCTTCCGTCGAAGCATCTCTCACCTTCTTGTCAGTTGATACGTACTGATAAAATGTGATGATATTGCCTCTTTTTGAATTCTCATTTTCATACTTGATAGAGGGAAGCAACACATTCTCAATTGATGGCTCCTTGATAGCTGCAATGCCGTCGTTAAACGCCTTGTCATCAGCAACAATAGCCTGTGCCTCCTTCAATATCTCCTCCGGTGTCATAGTCCATGAGGGAGACTGCTGAGATGCAGTCAATTGGTCATAGTCTACTTGCAGCATAATATAATGTAGAGTAACAGATACGATTAAGGTGATAATTAGGACTTGGTTGAGCGAAATTCCGAGCATGATATACGTATTCTGACGCAGTCCAACAAGGTTGGGGAAATCTGGAGCCGTGCACTGCACATGTGGCTCTTGTCACGCACCAAGTTACGAAAAACCGCCAAGCATGTGCAAGATAACCAAAGAGTCCAATTTTGCACAATTATGTGATTCACTTTAAACAGGTACAGTATATTTTGTGTCACACCACCAAGCCCCCTAAGCGAAAAGCAAGATAGTCGAACACAGAAACGGAAAAAAAAAAAAAAAAAAAAAAAAAGACAATTTTGACTTTCTGTCAGTACTGCATGTTGCTGCGGTGTACGTTTGATAAGGACCGATTGCGCACCGCAGGTAAACCTCATTTACAGATTTCGCTTAATAATACATAAAATGAATTCGAGCCCACTCAAGTCATTGGATGAAATAACCTCCTCGCAGCTATTAAAAAATGCTTGCAATATCGCAGACCTGGTGAAAGATTGGAAAGAGGGAGGGGTCTATGAATATGATGTGCCCCAGGCGCAAAAGAAAATTAGGGTCGAGATTCGCACGAAAGATCACTTGAATAACGACTACTGGGTTGCCAGATTGAATTCATTCGAAGAGCTCGCGCCTGCTGCCCGCAAGTCTCTTTGGATGGACCTTCTCAAATATAGTATTGGTTCAACACTGGACTTAGAGGACTCACATACTGTTCACGAGAAACATTATATCGAAGAGCTATATGACTTCAAAACCCACCCAGTCTCGTTGACCAATCCACCTGAGGGCTACGAAGGCATGTCATATATGGTTCAGACGTTCTACAAGTTACAGTGGCCTTTGAAAAAACGAAGGTTTAGCAATTTAGTGCACGTTTTGAAGAGCATTGATCAAAGTGTCGCGTATGTCATTAGCATTGCTGTAGACCCGGCCTTAATTTCGCAAAAAGACTCACACAACGCCAATATTGTTGATGCGCAATACACCTCGGTGGAGCGTTTAGAATATGATGGAGAGAATCTCATGTGGTTGATGACAACATGCTCAGATGCAAAGGGAAACGTGCCTCAATGGCTTGCTCGGTCCTCAATTAACTCTGTTGTGGCAAAGGACGTACCAAACTTCTTAAGGTGGGTTGGTAAATAGACATTGCTAAAAGGCATCCGCTATTAAATACTTTGGGCTATTCCAATATAGGCATTTAGGGTGCTTTTTCGCCTGGTTCTGTTTCCACTCCTCCAAGCCATACTCTGACATCGCTGCCAAGGCTTTCCAAAAAGCCTAAGTTAGCTGCCCCATACATGTTGTCCGCAACTTTCATCAAATAATTATTCTGGGGTGTTGGCA
Organism: [Candida] golubevii; assembly: GCA_030582695.1. Taxonomy (NCBI): domain Eukaryota; kingdom Fungi; phylum Ascomycota; class Pichiomycetes; order Serinales; family Metschnikowiaceae; genus Metschnikowia; species [Candida] golubevii. Next base: position 60,572 of record JAJMGV010000009.1, on the reverse strand, counting down.
GTGGCTTGATACTTGTTTTCTGTTTCGAATTTCGCATGATAACAATCACCTTACCGTCATGACGGATGGAGTATATTAGCCAATCAACACTCCTGCCTATCGAGAATTTGTGTAGTTGCTCATGAACAGAAGACTCGAGCTCAAAGACTCCCTGCTTCTGGGGGAGAGCAAATTGCGTTATCAAGTGGTCATGTAAGTGGAAAATTTCCTTAGCCGATAAGACACCCTGGCCTAATGTATGGCTCGAGATGTGATCAGCCAGAGAAAGATCTGGAAGAGATGTTTGGTAACATGATCTTTTCATGTCATAGACAATAAAAAAGAAGTCGTTATCGACCTCATTATTTGCTAGGCCTGTCTCGTTTTTTTTTTTATTTCGTTCTGCTGCCTCAAGAGAATACGGTAGAGTGCCCAAGCTAGCACCCAAAGGGTGAAGATCGCCAACCGATAACCCCTCAATGATTTTGAAGAGTGGTTGCAATAAGCCATTCTTAATGTCTGTGTAGAAAGAGTGTTGTTCCAATTCTTCCAATCCAGACTCGTAAAATAGAATTAATAGATTATTCTCATTAACATATGCGACTAACAGATATTCCGTCATCTCCCTCTTGCCATTTGGATAGATAGCTGGAATATGACTCAAAAATCTCGTTATATTTTCTCCGCACAGCCCGATCAAGAACCACTCTGATGTCTCGTCCGAAGGTAATACCTCCGAGATATTCTCCGGAATACCATTATTTTCTGGTCTGCTTGTTGTGCCAAAATAATTAAGACCATTAAACCAGTTTGGTGCGTCGTAAATCAGCTCCGTGACTGCCAGTCCTAAGTTCTTTATTCCACTGACTGTATCACTCAAAGGCAGTAGAACAAGTGCATTAGTGAGTCTCATTGGATCTAGTATGGCCAGAGATGAGTCTCTATTTTCTGGCTCGTCGTTCGCAGATTCTACTTCTTGCGAGGCTGTAACAGCTGATGTTACCTTCTGCCATTCTTTTCTCAAAAGTGTCTCAAGATCCTCAGTCTTATTTATTCCTGTGAAGAAGTCAGGGTTAAGCATATTGCTGGTCTTCACAGCATCAAACATATTGAAGATTGTGATTACAGAGTTCTCTTCGAGTTTGACACTGTTCCCCAAACTCATGTGAATTATCCCCGAATGTTTGGGCAGTTTTTCATCAACGTTTGCGACAATGTAACCACACGGCTTGAGTGTGCTACCATATACAAGATTGTTGAGATCCGTCTGAGTGGCCTCGCTGAACTTGATAGATGATCGTTTGTAGCTGTTTCTTGGAAAAACACCAAAAAATCCGCGATGGTTCAAGCGATGTGGCCATCTAAGAAGAGAGGGGCCAAAGGGGACATCAGCACCCAAGTTGAAATTTCTCAAAAATCTGATCCAGTGGGAGTTCATTAAGTTTGCTGATGTTTCTCGTCCGTATGATTGTACTAGAGATGGTAACGACAGGTGGTTCAACTTGAATATTTGGTAGCTGTTCTGAGCCAAGTTTACCATTTGCCTCGTACAAATTATGCCCTCCAGGGTATTATATGAGTTGCTCATCAAGCAAATAGCGAGATAAAATTGGGGCTCTATCTCAATCACCATGATGGCCCCATTTGTGATCTCGATGGTAACAGGTTCGCTCAGAGAGCCGAAATCTGCTAATAACGAGCAAGATCCTCGGATGAGGCCTATCATGTTCAATTTTTCTCTAGCTGTGCTTTGTTCAGAATAATCCGACCTGTCATTACCTGTGCCTTCTTTCTCGACGCTTTTCAGAGTCACGAAAAGTAATATCTGTTTTGATAGACCTTCTAAGCTCTCATCATCTGCTCTTGCCCATGTTGGATTATATAGTGCTATGAAGCTGATTTTGGGAACACTATCATATTCACTGGGCACATTATCATATGAAGTAAGGCCCAAAGTTTTTCCCCCAAATCTCCTTATGAAATCTGAGAAGTAGGTGCTCATAATTTCTTGGACTAGACTGTAATGCATGTGATGTATTATACGTGCTCCTCATTTTGCGCGACACCTGGCATGAGGAATGATCCGAGAGTCATTGAATCAGGTTCTAGAGTTTATTTACATTTAAATGATTAGAGAAAGAGTAGTATTACATACTGCTATGATTTAGGCTGTTCAAAGTGCAAATAATCCTAGCCTAGCATTCTAACCCCTGTCAGGCACAGGCCCATTGTGTAACAATAATAATATGGGAGAAGGATGCGGTGCGATCGATGCTCGTGCTTTCTTCCTCCGCAAAATGAGTTTTGCTAGAGTAGTTGCAAGCTTTTTTGGTTAAATTATTGAATGAGTACCGGCTCTCCGCATGAAACTTCAATGCCACAATTCATACCACCCAATATTTTTTCTAACAGCGTTCGAGAAACCTTCATGATGTTTGACCCAGATCCTCGTAGCCTCTCTGTTAGCCGGTTTTGTGCTAGTAGACGTTTTGTTCAGAATATCATCGTATTGGCCTTTAAAGAAGTCAAGGGACGACGTAATTTTGGTTTTCTTCGGCCGAGCGCCCTGTTTTTCCGCTTCTAACAAATCGTGTACAGGCCTTTTAAGTGCATTCTCCAAATTCAAGAGCTCCGATTGAAGTAGGGGAAAGAGCCATTGTCTTTTCACATTCAAAGCTCGCCGCCGCTGGTCAAAGTTTTGGTGCGTAGTTTCAAACATGGTAATGCCCTCCCAATCTGGTCCGTACACCAAATAAGTCTGATTGCTACCGATCTCTTTTTGCGACTCTAACTTAATGCCAAATGACTTGATCAATTTGGCAAGGCGATCAATTTGGTTCATCTCATGAGTTTGGAGCATAGTCTTGATTTTTGAAGACCCCACATCGGGTGTGAGCATTCGGTCAAGGAAGGGTATAAATTCACACGCGTGGAATATACTATTTGGCGCCATCCCGCAGAGAGAAACTCTAGATTCAATTGGAATTAACTTGGTGAGTCTCTCGACCACTGATTTATTCTGCTTCAAGGTCTCTCGCGAGTTGAAATCAATATTTCTTGCATCGGGAATCAATCCTTCCATGTCGTTGAACTTGTGCGGGTTTATATCGCTGAAGAGGGACCAGAACTTCAAAGTCGCCAAGGTCGGAAAAAATGACATGCTAAGATTCCCCGATGTAAAAATGTCATAATGAAAAAGCCAGTCACTTATCTCAGCAGGCCTAGCCACCGAATCATCTTGAAGGTGCACAACATCAAGGTATTTATTGAAGCATCCTCGGATCACCTTATCGAGGGATCCTGAAGCTGTTGACTTGGCACTGCCGGATGAAACCAAGTCGAGCATTTGTTCGAAATTTTCTTCTTTCGAAACGCTCTGGTTTCTTCTGAAGATTTGATCCACTAATACAAACCACGAGATCAGAGAGTCCTTGTTGAACGCGTTCTCTGAGACGCCTTTATCAATCAAGTGAATACTTGTATCAAGCTTTCTGCTTGAGAATTGTAGATAGTTGATGCAAGCCCGGATATCTCCTTCGCATAAATCAAACACTTCTGCAATCTCCTTGCGATCTAGACCGAGCTTTTCCTTCTCGCTTATGGACATAAGAAACTCTTTCACTGACTTCTGGGCGGTGGCATTAACCCTGGCTCCCAGAGAGGCATTTGTTGTAGGTCTACGGAATGCAATAATCTCGCATAGTGGTCTGAGCGTCTCCATGGGATTCTGGCCCCATGCCCTCGAACTGACATTGTAAATATCGTTCGCAATGCAAATGATTGGTCTGTTCAAGAAAAAGGGGGTTTTTTTCGACCTTGTTTTCGGATCTCTCCTAAAACCCTGGCTCTCCTTTGCCCGCAAATTCGCTTGGTCCGTTCTCACTAGTTCAGAGATGACCTTCACAATATCATTCGTATTCAATGTGGAGTCGATCTCATCGATAACTAGGCAGGTGGGCTTACCGTTGGAGTCGATAGTGTTCGACGTAAGAGCATTCTTCACTTTGAGCTTTAGGGATGCACTTGCACTAGAAAAACGCCCTGCTCCCTCCGTTGCGTCGGCTCCTTGAAGCGCATCCATGCTATTAGCCGCGTTCAACTCTTGAAGAGAATATCCCATTTGCTTTGCCAATAAGTGTACCACGGTAGTTTTACCTACTCCAGGTGGACCGTGGACCAAAAGAATCTTACGGAATGGTCGGCCCAATGAATCAACAGACTCCGCATCATCTTTTGCTGTTTTAAATACAACTGCGCTCCATTTATGGAGCCAATTCATTACAAGCCGGTATTGTTTTTCGTTTCCCGCAGGACATATCTGAAGATAGGATTTAGGGCTATACTTCTCCAGCCATAGTTGGGGTTGTGGCTCTTTGTCTAATTGTTTCTTTTGCTGTTTCAAATTGAGGATCTTCTGTTGGGCATCTCGAAGCCGCTCTCGCTGACTGACTCGCTCATAAAGTTTGTCCATATTTATGATCGCATTGGGATCGTCACTGAAAGTCAACGACACATTCTTCTTGCGTCGTGGTCGAAGTTGAATAAAACGCCCATTCATGAGTTGCACAGTTTTGTTTGGGTTATCGGTTTTTGCTTTGGCCAAGACTGGTTCTTGCACGAGGCCCTCCAGATTCGAAATAGGCGAATGCTGATGCGGGAAAAGAATAGACTGGCCCTGGAGCATATCAGCATCACCCACAGGTTCTTGCGGTACAGTGTCAGACAAATTTTGAGGTTCGTCCGCAAGGGCATTCACCTCCAGAAATAGAAGTGATTTCTGTATTGGGAATTCTGTTTCCGTCATCCTGAAAATACGGATTGAATACGGGATTGGTGTATGAACCCTCCGTGTTGTTTTCTCTGCGACACGCTGCGCTTCTTGCGTCGCGTCATCATGGAGGCCGCGAGACGCGTGGAGAATCTTCACTGGCTCTCCTCCCCACGCCATGAGCGTGTTCAAATCAATCAAAGGCAGAGTGCAGAGTTAACGAATTCACGATCTTCAGTTCAAAACTATGAACAAATGGAGAGACAAAATTCTGGTTCAAAACTTTTAGGCTCCTTTTTCTTCATCTGACTGGCTCTCGATTTAGACAATACAATAAGGTCGGTGTTTTTGCTGTAGTTGACGTGATCGCTTCTCAAATCTGTTTAAACATTCATTGGAACCCTAGGATAGTTACTCAGTATGTGATACTTTGCCACCAATGATCTGTCCCGTTTGACAGTTTTTTTTTTTTTTTTTGTAATGATACTGTACATCTGATCAGAGAGGAGGCATTGGTAGTCTGAGCTTGCCCAGTCTCCATTTACCTAAAACCAGCTTCCGAGTGCATGAATTGACGGCGTCTTCTTTCTTTTTTTCTTTCGAATGATCCCAGTGGGTCTAAAGCTTGGTATATTTTTGTTTCATCGAGTCAAAAAGGGCGAAGGAGATTTAGAAGCACCTTTTCATGGAATTATTCATTAACGCATTTGAAGTACTAAGCTCCAACCCTCAGTGCGGTGCGACTAGTTTTAACGTAATTCTTCAAATTTCACCTAATTTGAAACCCTGAAAAGTTCTGGAAAAAATATAGGAAGAGCACAAACCAACAGATTTTGAAGCTCTTGGAGTCATTTCAGCTTCCTTTAAGAAAAATTCACGACACTAACATGCATACCAACCAAATATGTGCATAAATTCCTATGCCAATTGAATTTCCAAGGATCAGCAGTATTCATTTAAAGCGCGAAGCGCAAAAGAGTGCTCTCACTTGTCTTGACTCGTTAAATAATTTGAATGTCACTTGAACAACTGATGATTCCAATCGAAGACCGTCAGATGAAAAAAAAAAAAAAAAAAAAAAAAAAAAAAAAAAAAAAAAAAAAATTCCGCAATTTCAAAGGGCATTGGTATGCATTTAAATTTATACTTGAAAAGGGAAGTTCTTCTACGGCAATCAACTAAGATTCAGAAAAGTGTTACTTACAATGAACGACACACACATTAGTTCTTAGTATATCTCTATAAGGGCTGTGAATAGACATACCGTACAAATATGAACATGTTCTATACTATCGCATTAATGATATATAGGTCAAGCCTTTTGAGTGAAAGCACGTGGTGCCTCACCCTCCGGACCAATGAATTTGGGATCTCTCCAGGGACCGTAATCGTTCAAGTACAATTGATCATCGGTGACATCAGATTCACCTCCGAACTTTTTGGGCAAATTCTCGGGCGGAATCTGCTTAAGTAACTCCTTTTTATACGACGAGCCCAAAATATGAATCTTGGACACCGTGACTGGATCCAAAAATGGCTTGAAGAGCTTGAAAGCAGTAGAGAACCCAAATGGAGCGTTGATACAATAAAACTTGCCCATTCTTTCCGGGTAATAATCTTGTCCGATCTTTGAGGCCTCCTTCACATACGTGGTAACCTGATAAGCAGCTCCAAGAGAAATACCCTTCAAGTCCATGATGGTACAAGATGTCTCTACCAAGTGTCCCTGTTTCCTAGAAGATGCTGGCAATCTGTACTTAGTGAACAGCTCATACTCCCACACCAAGTTCTTCAACATTCTTTCCTGGGTTGTGATCTTCAACATGTCAGGCAAATAGACCTTACCCAATTCCTCGAAATATACGGGGCGGCCATCCTTATCCGTCTTGTGGTAGTATTGTGGGTACATTTTTGCTACGAGGGGCTTCTCCTTGTACTCAAAGTCATCCAAGATAGTGTCTGTACCGTACTCTTTCCTCCATTTTTCACAGTCAACAAACATAGTCTTCGCCTTCTCCAAGTTGAACTTTCTAGCTCTCAAAAAGCGAAGCAAGTTGGCATCATCGAGGCGCTTAGTGTAGCCAAGCTTCTTTAAAGTTGCTCTGAAACTAGCTAAGATCTCTTTTTGCTCATCAGTAAGATTGGACGTGTATCCAGTCTGACTCGAAGGTGCAGAAATTTGCGGATAGGAAGCAAGGATTTCTTCATCAGTAGCCATTTTTGAAACCAATATTTTGAGCTAACGAAAATGCGGATCCAGAGCTTCTTTGATATGGTTTTCTCAGATTTCCCGGTTTTTTTTTAGTGTTTTAGACCACCTGTGTATTGAGCGGTAGTTGGAAAGGCGCGGGCCCGCAATTAATACCAACTCTTGACGGGCGGAACCGAGCAATGCATAACCCCGTGAGTAGGTTTAGACGGGCAAAAAATAATTGATAATTTCGAACTTCTGATTATTATTTCTATGGAAAAGAATTACAGACATTATTGCTCATGTATTCAGCTGGTCAGTCGTTTTTCAGAATTCAACTTCTCATTTCCGTCTAAGCTGCAATGTGGGCTCACCACGTGCCCCCATGCTGACTGAATTTCAGATTCAGAGAATTCTTTCCCTGATAGACATGAACAATGATAGTGGAAAGAAAAAAAAGCATTGTTCTCAGCATGCTCGTCAATATGAATTTTAACGATCACGATAAATACACTGACCGTATATATATATATATATATATATATTCATTGTGTTAAGTCGTCAAGTCGTGAAAATATTAATTATGTAGCTGAGTATAAACCCTGTGTACCATCATCGTATCCGTTAACATCTCGTTCCCTATTTTCGCCTTCTTTCTCTCGTTATGTGCTCGTACTTTTGTGATCTCTTCTCAACCATTTTTTGAAAGGGTTTCTTGAATTCCTTCTCGTCATATTACCAAGAGCAACAGGCACAGAATTATCCGTCAGACGGCCCTTCGCATCAGTAGGAAATTTTAGCTTCATTGCTGAGAGGCCGTCATCAACTAGTAGTCTGTGTTGAGCGGGAAGAGTATCTTGGAAACAAGGCTCGTAATAAGCGAGGCAACTTTTTTGTAGGTTAATGCATGCTCTTTTCAAGACATCATTTGCGAATGCTTCCCAAAGGTTCTCATTCTGCTTCAAGTTTGCACATGACTCAGGCTGTTGCAATCTATGAGCTATCTCATTGACTCTTCTTCCCAAATTAATACTCTCCTTCTGTAAATCTTTTAGTGTCACGTTTGAGCTAATGAAGGAAAAAATCTCCTCATTGCTTCGGCAAAGAGACGTCATGAATCCCTCTGCTTCGGTATCTTCGGCCATGTCAAAAAAGTTGGATCTTTCGAACTCAAGCGAGCCAATTTGATATGCGTCACGGTCAGCGTAGTTTGAGACTGCCTCAGGACCCCGAGTAGATGCTCCTCTTTCTGGCTGAGAAGGATGTTGAGGTGACTTGGCCAAGTGGAGTGATTGTTGCAGACTGATTGTAGTGGCAATACTGTTGGATGAAGCAGACAGAACAAGTTTCAGGTTGCGTGAAGCGCCGGCACTTAGCTGTAGTATTTGAATGAGCTCTGTTAGCCGTAAATTCTTATCGATGAGATAGGGCGTGGTTGGTAGTTCTGTGGAAGTTGAATTTTTACTCAACGCCAAATCAAACCGCTTCATTTCATGGCTCAAGCTCAAAATTTTCTCATTGAAATCGTTTTTTCTTCCACTTATCTTATCGAAATAGTCGAGCACCTCATGCTCGTGCTTTATGAGAAACGAGTTCATCCTCACCAAGTGCGCTTCTTTATGAGGACTGAATTGTTGTCTATTGGCAAGGTTCAACAAGATTTTAGCAATCACAGTTAAGGTTCTTTGAACTCGGCCAGTCTGATGATTCTTGGTCAAGTAGAACAATTTTGGATTCAAGATGGCAGGGCAGAAGAAGCGCAAGAATATGAAAGCACTCAAGCAGTTAAGTGGCGTGCTTTTATCATCAGGATCACACACCAAGTCAATCTTGTTCCTGAAGTTCTTCATTTGGTTTTTGATTTGCTGCGGTAAATCGTTTGAGGTCAGATAAATTTTTGCCCAGAGATCCTCGGTGTAAGCGTACAAGTTTTTGAAGTTCGCATCAATGATTTGACTCACTTGTTCTTCCAGCCTTTTCTCTTCCATCAGATCCCCAAAATCGCTATCACTGTCGCTGTCATCCGAATCGTTAATTTGAGAAGGCGTCGGTATTTGCTTTTTTCTTCGGGATTTCTCTTGTTGCCTAATATACCTCGGGTCAATCTCACAGTTTTTCCTCTCAGAAGCTATCTTTTCGAAAAAATTTCCAAACACCTTTTCAAGGTATTCTTGACCAACTCTGAAATTGTACCTTTCCAACGATTTGGTGAAGATTGAAGAGCCCCTGAACAAAGTATTGAATACATTTGCACTTTGAGGCATAGTTGTCTTTTTGAGCAGATAGTTCTTTCTCGTGATTTTGTCCACAGTGACCAATTCCACTTCGATGAGTGACTTAAACCACTCCTCTTCATTTCCAAGACTTTGGAAAATATCAAGGAGTATATAACTCACGTTTTCGACTTCACTGGAGCTCACGGTATTGTTGCAAAATTCGATGAGCTGCTTCGTCGGACAGTTCATAAGCATCGTTTCCAAATTGCGGAATTCGCTCGGGGGAAGAATGAAGTACTCTTTTAAATCAACAGTCAATAGCAATTTACCAATAGGAATATTTCCGTCGTCGTAAATAGACAAACGGACAATGTTGTTATTTTGCGGTGCGGCTATAGCTGCGGCTGCCAAGTTCATAGAAACTGACAGCAGACCATACACATTCATGTTCTCTCCGATGTTGGACTCAACCGTCATGGTCGATATTGCTCTGAGTTTCTGAGTCAAAATGTCGGGCGTGATATAAACCCTTCCAATAACCGAATCTGAAGTTGCATAACCTTTGTCACTGGAGCATTTCTTGATCACAATGCGCAACATTTGAGCCAGAACGGGAAGGTCGGTAGAGAACTCCTCCTTCCAAAAAGGATTGAGGGCGTAGTCCACAATGGAGGTTCTAGCCCACGGGTATTCCCACATGATCACCTCCGCATATATTTTAGCATTATGGGTACCGTCATACGGAAGAGTATCGAACTTTGCTTCAATGAGATCAATAGTGACTCTTTTTGAAACTCGAAGATGATCCCTGCTGAAGCCAGCAAGTACAGGCTTGGCTTTTTGCAGCAAATTTTCTTCACCGGAAAAGCTAAAGTCGTGGAGATCGAAACTCAGCGAAGCGGCACCCGAATCAAATGTATTATCAGCATCCAAAGTGCCTTCTATACCAACGATTCGAGCGGGAGATGGATCTGAATAACGAGAGTTCTCGTTGTAAATCCCAATGTATTCCCTCTTGCAGAAGTAGTTCAACCCGACGAACCAGTCCTCGAGGTCAATATGCAAGGGAAACTCAATTAATATCCGCGAGTTGTTGGGCACAAGTCTACCATCCTTTGACAAGAGATTTTGTGTTAAAGTATCTGCAGTGACACTGGAGACATTCTTGATAACATTATTCAACCTCAATTCTTTGATGTGACCAATAAACAAAGTGTTTGGCGAATTGCAGATTGAGTGATGTACTTCTCTGATCTCCGACGAAAGCAACTCGCTCACGTCTATGGAGTATAGCAAAGTTCCATCTAGCTCCGTGATAAAATGTAGCATGCCGTTGGATTTTAAGACACCCATAGTATAAAACCACCTTTCTGGAAGAAGCCCATCGGGCGTAGAATTTGGTATTGCGGTGGCTGCCGCTGCACTATTCAGAGATTCAAAGTTACCTGGCGCACGAGGACCACTGACAAGGTTCACGCTCTTGGACTTCCCCGGAATCGGTCCGTAAACCTTGAAACGACAAACAAGTAACTCGTGCGGCTCTGCCCTCGAGGTTTTTACAACTTGAACCTTGTTTTCGGCAAACCACTTCTTTGGTAGACCCCTGGGCTTTAGGTTTTGCCACACCAAAAGCGCCAGAAGTAGTGATAAGAACTGAGGCTGAGAAGCGGGGTCGATGAACAACTTCTCATTGTTATCTGACCTAATGAAAAGGACCAGGGTGTTTTCGTGACTGCTTAGGTCGATATCATGTTTAGATTTCGTAGATTTTGTTTTCGCTTGCTGGGCTGTTGGCATAGTGATGATTTGGACGTAACATGACTGAAGTTCTTTTATCAAGACGCTCTTTTGGCCTTTGCCAGCATCAACTCCCACTACCGAGCCTGAATCTGTGATGGATATCTGTCGCATCTGAGTCCATAAAACTGCATCGCAAGAAACGGCGACATTATAACACTTGGATGTGGCTCGGTTTTTTATTAGGTTGTTCAGAATAGATGACTCCAACATGGTATGTTAATGTAGATGGTGACACTTGGAATGGGTCTGACAGATATAATCAATGCCCGGGCTTCACTATGTTTGCCAGATCAGTATGAAAAGTAGAATGGAGAAAAAACAGCCACTTTCAATAACCTTTTCGTGTTTTGAGCACTGTTTATTGAGATGTTTTTAATTTTTAAATTTGTTAGAGAAACATGCGCGACTACTCCAGAGTCCACGGGATAGACGAAGATGGGGCGCGATCACGGTTGCAAGAGAAAGGCACGCGCGTCAGTTACACGCAAATACATGAACCCGATTAAAAGCTTTTGCTTTTCGTATGAAGCCAAGAAAAACACACACGCTTTTCTTCCTCACTTGTAGGGCGTGTATTCCTAGAGAAGAACACTTTGATTAATGGAAGGTGCAACACGAAATATAGAGAGTCGATCGAGACGCTCTTTAGCCAAACGCGATGCCTGCACAACACGACGATGATGCCTCATTCTTGCCCCAATGTGGAATTTGAGGCTCCAGAAATGCCGCAGAAATTACCCGAATGCGTGGGGATAGTGCGGCGTCGATACGTCAGAAGTGGTGTAAACACGGGTTGAAATTGGTCCCCTATCGTTACCTGTACATGAACCGTACGAAAGGGCCGCGAATGGTTTTGCAAAAGTAGATTCATCCCTGCAAGTTTTCTTTTGTTTCGAAAATTCCCGCCTTGTAACATCACGGTATGCCAAGCTAGCTCGATGCAGGGATTTATTGTCTGACTCAATAAGTCCGTTGTTGGTCGCGGTGTTGTATTATCTCTCTGCCTTCCCGAGTTAGAAACTGGCAGCGATGCCTGCTTTGAATGGATAAAAGAAATACAACGGAGATAAGAGAAGCACCAAGTCCATTGAAAGTGCCGAGACACGGCTGTGTCCTGAAGTGTTTTTTTTTTTTCTAATATTTTCTAAGTTTTTTCCCCTCCACTGGACAATCATGCACAATAGCACCACGACAGTACCATAGAACATCACAGAAGCCTTTCAGCTCTAGGAAAGTTAAGGATACTTATTATCGTGGCCCAAAAGGGTGTGACCAGATTTAGAGGTCATTTTGTAACACAATTTGTAGAAGACGTTACGGTGAGCCGAAGATTCCGAGAGGAATTCTAGGAACATGCTTAAATGACTACCCTCGACAGAAGACATTGTTGACTGGGGTTTGTGAGATCTAAAATCTTCAGGCAAGAGTGGCGGAAGCTCTTCCCAAATCCTAGTTATCGTCTATCTTAAATCTGGCGGTTTGTCATAGAATAAAATATTGGTACGATATAAAAGAGGGGGTGGAACTAGAATTCGCCCTTGTTCTGCCATGGTGTTCCAAAAGTTTCACCAACGCATATTTGCTCTGCGGCTCTTCTACTATCTGGAAGGCTTTTCTTATCCTCTCGCACTGAACTGTTTTAGTATGAACTAGGAAGTAGACGCGCCTCTCGACGGCCAATTTTACGAAATGAGTGGAATATCGCGATACAACATTAAATTATGTTCAGCTATCCGGTCGTTGGGCTAAAAGAGGTGACAGTTTGGAAGATTTCTGGGTGTAGACTGCTCCACATGGATCTGTTTCGACGTGTCCAACACCGCCGAAAAATTGTCGAAAAATTATCCAAAAACTGGCGAAAAACTTGTCGCTGTTCCGTGCGAGCAGGCCGCTCTCTGCAGTACGCAGACCCTCCAACAGTCTTCTCTTGAGAGGCTCAATGCTCAGTTAGACTTTTTTTTTCAGTAATCAATATGGACCCAGATTCTCCCCCGCAAACCCCCGACATGGGCGAGCCGGTCCTAGGTGACAATTGGGCGATAGATAATGAGTCTGTGCTGGAACCCCCCTCGCAAAGCTCGCCCTATCTGTGCACTTACTGTGGCCTCGATTGTCCATCTTCATCAGTAAAATGTGGAACTTGTGATAAATGGTTTTGCAACGGAAAAGGCACCCTTCCCGGATCGCACATAGTGACACACTTGGTTCAGTCGAAACATAACACTGTTTCTTTGAACGAGTCATCGCCTTTGGGCGCGGAGACGCTTGAATGCTACAACTGCGGAAACAAGAACATCTTCATGCTTGGTTTTGTGGCGGCAAAACAGGACTCTGTCGTGGTTGTATTGTGCAGAATCCCCTGTGCACATCAGAGGGACATGAACTGGGAGACTAACGAGTGGCAGCCGCTCATCGATGGACGGTCGTTGCTTTCTTGGGTGTCCCCCGTACCCTTACCAGACCAAATGGCCGATACCCGGCCAATCACGATTGAAAGCGTACGGAAGCTCGAGGCACAGTGGAGGATGAACAAGGACACAAGTATTGCCGACATCCAACATTTGGAGGACTCTGCTGAAAACTTGCTCCCAGTGCTTTTGAGGTACAATGACGCCGCTACGTACCATAATTCGTGGGTGCCTTTGGTGGAGGCCGAAGCGGAATGCGACAAGAGCTTAAAGGAGTCTCAGGCGTTGGAGCACATTTCGTTGCAGTGGATGACTTCTGCCTCTGGTGCTCACCAAGTGCAGTTCGTTCTCTCGACATACGAAAACAACAATCTCTTGATCGCCGTAGGAGAGGAATTGCAGTTACACTACCGGGACTTTGGCTCGTCGGATTGTGAAAACTGGTCGGGAATGGGGCGTATCATCCTGCTTCCTAGTGCCAGAAGTGAGTATTTCACTGTCGAGTTGAGCCGTCTGACGGTTGCACCACCAACTCATGCTACAACTGGTTTCACGGTTGAGTTCTTGTGGAAGGGAATTCCGTACGCAAGAATGTTGACTGCGGTGAAAAAATTTGCCACGGACGAAAAGTCGGTCAGTGCCCATTTGTACCACACTATCTTGGGCCACGAAGTTGTGGATGTTGAGTTCAATGCCGATGTACCCAAAAAGTTTTCGGTTCCAGGATTGACCGTGTTGAATGTATCGCAACAAAAGGCGTTGCAAGCGGCTGTAAAGAAACCCTTGCTGTTGATTCAAGGCCCTCCTGGAACAGGAAAAACCGTGACGTCGTCTGCCATTGTCTACTATCTTACCAAGTACCAGAAGACCCGTGTGCTAGTCTGTGCGCCGCTGAATGTCGCTGTGGATCACCTTTGCCAAAAGTTGCGCTCTGCGGGAATTGAAGCAGTTCGTCTTTATGCCAAGACGAGAGAAAATACCGATTCTCCGATGCTCCCATTCTGCTCACTGACACTTGCCGCAGAGAGATTGCCCTATAAACTCCAACAGGCTTATTCCAAGTACAAACAAGGGTTCGAACTCTCGTCCAAAGAGATGGCAAAGTTGTTGGGCAACTTGCGCATGAGCGAGAAAGATATCTTGAAGAAAGCCGAGGTTATTTGTACCACGTGTATCGGAGCCATGGATCCTAGGATCAGTGGATCTTTCAGTACGGTTTTGATTGACGAGAGCACCCAAGCGTGTGAATTGGAAGCTCTCATACCGGTGGTCAAAGGTGCCAAGCAATTGATTCTTGTTGGTGACCACCATCAATTGGGACCTGTTATCATCGACAAACGAGCCAGCAAAGCAGGTCTTTCTCAGTCTTTGTTTGAGAGGTTGATCGCTTTGGGCCATATGCCCTCGAGGCTCGAAATCCAGTACCGTATGAACCCGGCGTTGTCTGAGTTTCCTTCAAACATGTTTTACGAAGGGTCGCTTCAAAACGGTGTGACCCTGGAAGATAGAACGTGGGCTCGTCTGACGTTTCCATGGCCTGTTCCAGGATTTCCGATGATGTTTTGGGCCAATTATGGTAAAGAGGAAATGAGTGCGAGCGGAAGCTCATACCTCAATCGAGTGGAGGCCATGAACGTCGAGAAGATCATCAGCAGACTCTTCATGGATGGTATTAGACCAGACCAAATAGGTGTCATCACCCCGTACGAGGGACAAAGGGCGTACATTGCTCACTACATGATGCTCAACACTCTGATAGCGTCAAAGAGGGCACAGTACGAAGAAGTTGAGATTCAGTCCGTCGATGCTTTCCAAGGAAGAGAAAAAGATTTCATCATCTTGTCTTGCGTTCGTGCAAATGAAGACCGCAACATTGGCTTCTTGTCGGACCCACGCCGGTTGAATGTTGCTTTGACACGTGCTAAATACGGAATGGTGGTGCTAGGCAATCCGAGATCCTTGAGCCGCAACAAGCTATGGAACCGTCTCTTGATCCACTACAGGGAAAGAGGATGTCTCGTGGAAGGGCCCCTTGATAATCTTCTGTTTTCTCTCATTCCCTTGACCGAACTCAAGGAGCAGAATCCAATGCACAAGAGAAACATGCATCCTGTCAACAGATCCTTTGTGGTACCAGACGACATGCAAAGTATGCTATCATACATTCCAGATGACGAGGACTATTCTGAAGTTCCTAGTGCGCGCATCAGTGATACGAAAAACAACACAGTTCTCGACGATACCAGATGGCCACAGCTCAGTGCAAATCAAGTCTCGCGGCTCGAGGGTCTCAGCGAGAAGTACCCAACTACGACCTCCAACTCGGGGGTGCAGGAAGATCCCAATCTTCAAAGCATTGCCAGTGCCTTTGTGAGTGCCCTCAATATTTGAGGAGCTGTTTCGAAAGGTGAAGGAGGACTGAAATTTTACATTTTCACAGAGGCCCAGAAAATAGACATTTTTCTTGAACCACGCGTGGTACGTAATGGAAGATTACGGTGTGGTGCATGTGGGAGATAGCCTACAACCCCCGAAATAGCCGGCTGCCGACGAAAAACCAAACTACTGAATGAGCGTCCCAGATTTCGACATAACTCCAGGCGGGTCAGGTATGAGTAACGGCAAAGACTTCGAAGGCACGCGTGTACAAGCGAGCATTGAGGTTGTCCTCAAATCTGGGCTCAATGGAGACCAGAATTTGAAAATTCCGTCGCGGGCACTTACCTGCAGGACATGGACTTCCGCACCACCATTTGGCCATAGCGGTGCATTGTGTATCAAATCATCCACAACCTAAGAAGATGTCCAGATCTTATGAAGTAGAAGTCCCGGAAGCTCCTACGTATGCTGATTCCAAAGGAGAGTTTTTGTCCCCGGGTTCTTTATATCTTTATATCTGTAATAGAACCTTTGAAGTGTCGATAAAACGGGCATGTGTCTTGTTGGATGTCCAGGCGCCTGACATCCGTCGTTATGTGCCAGAGAGAGAAGGAAACGTTATGAGCTCGAAGAATTTGTGGGGTAAAAAGAACGCGTCATCCCAGTCGCGACGACAGCCGCGAAACGGTGATTTCCAAAAATTAAATTAATAGGTTATGTTAAACGTTGAAATATATTCTAATAGCAAGGGTATGTAAGATAGAGGTGACTCTCAACCGAATTCAGTCCAGCTGAATCGGAAATGTTTAGTTCGGATGTGCTCTCTCCAGTGAGGAACGGGTGTGTAAAGTCTGAATAAAGTAGGCACAGCATGAAGCTGTGATAAGTCTTGGAAAGGAATGTAGTGCTCACAATCAAGAATCTAAATGGCTGTTGTGAGTTTTGGGGTTAGCCTCAGATAGCGATAAATGAGCTGAAGTCAAACTCATCGTTGACACGTTTGTATCCATCATCAAAGGCGCTCAAGTTGCTTGGATCAAACAAGTGATTGAAGCTATCCAAGTCGGAACTGTCGGTGTTTGGGCTGAAACCCATTTTGGACTGCTCACAATCTATGTCGAAATCGCTATCTGGCATCAGAAAGTAATCGAATCCACCATCAGCAGAAGCGCTTCGCTGGGGAGTTTGAAAGTCGGTAACCTGTGGGATTGATAAAGCCACCGTTGCCTCCAAGATGCTCTGCGTCGGCTGTGACAATGATCTGTTCAACTTTCTGGTGTTTTGCTTTCTCACGTTCTTTGGGCCTTTGTAACTCTTGAATTGAAAGTTTCCCGCCGCTTGCTTTTGCTTAGGAATTGCCGAAGTCGACTGCGCACGTCTGTGTGTTGGTGGAGTGGGTATAAATGGTGACCCAAGCTGGTGACCAGAGTAAGCAAACTCTTCAAGATTGTATTGATCGAAGGAGCAATCTTGCTGCTGGTATTGTGGCTGCAATTGCTGAAGATTAAAGTCTGTTGCGTTTTTTGAAGGAGCAGGCATGCTGCTGTTCATTTGTTGCTGGAAATCGTAATTGACATTCAACAAGCCCAACCCAAACATGGTGTGGTCATCGAATAAGCTTGTGTCCATGTTGCACAGAGCCAAGCTTTGTTGAACCGGGTCGTTTTCAGCGCTGCTGAAGGAGGAAAGTGATTCGTTGCCCGTAGAAAAGGGAGATGCGCTTTCTTGGAATGAAGACACCGAAGATACGAAAGACGCGTCAGAAGCAGTGGGTGAGATTGGAGCTTCGTCGGATTCGCCCTTAATTGGGCTCAAGTCCACGAAGACAAAATCCTTCTTTTGCCCCGACTTTGCTCTTGGTCTCTTTGTTGGTGGACGCTTCATTAAAAACTGTTTGCCGGCAGCAGCTGAAATTCTCAAAGAGTTATTCAAACATTCACGTGAAGAGTCAGATAAACCCGATCCGGAGCTGGAGGTTGAGGGTGTTCTCTTGACTCTCCATAATTTCTTGCCGTTTGCTGGAGGTAATACTTGCATCTTGATCTGGTTAGTATTAGATATAGTGAAGAGCATTTCAGATGTACGCGGATCACATACCATGTATATATAGTGAGATCGAATGAATTGTTCTTGAGTGAGTTGAAGAAAAAAAAATGCTGGACAAAGAGAGGGAATGGGATCACTTTATACTTTTCACAAGAAGAGGGGGGGGGAGGGGGACCTTCGTCCATTAATGTTTTTGGACTACAGTTGATTTATGAGTTTGAATGCCTGGGAGAATTTCTATGGTGCCTTACGCTTGCAGTGGGTGTAAGGTACGTTGAACGTATGTCGGTTAACCTCCTAAAGAGGAAAAGGTTACGAGATCTTGCATGAATACGCAGTCGATAAGGCCTTTTTAGGCCTCCGTCCCGTACGGCACGTACCCCAGATTTTCTCCCCAACGTAAAATAAGAAACTACAAAGCTCCATCCTACTTTCGGCAAGGCAATCACACACAAGATTCAGATTACATCGTGTGCTACAATGGCTCTACTTCCCTAACTTGTCAAAGTTGCACCTGATTACAATTCGCTTGCGGTCAAAAAGCGAAAAAACGATAAGAAGAGCTCAGTTGCCATTCACTTCCTTCTTTACTGTATACAATGGACGACGGATAGAGTCTTTAAGAGGGGATGCTCTAAAATTGCCCGAATAGGACAAGAGGCGACAATAACATGCAAGGTGTTAGACAATTTGGGGAAAAGGACTGTCTGCATATGAATGTATATGCACGTACAGGCCCCGCTCTCCGCAAAATCCAATACTGGCATGACGCCCCTAGCGGCGGAGTTCTCAACTCTCCTCCGAACAGTACAGTGTCTAGTATTGGCTCGCCTAATGCGGAGCTTCGAACCCCCGCTCCAAGAGTTAGGTCCCTTTAGCCTATTCTCACATCAGTGAATTTGAGCCCCGTAGCATACATTAAATCTGACGCCGGTCATGACAACTGACAACTGACAATTCTTTCTCTTTCCATTGGACGGGAAGGGTTCTGCGGCATGTGTTTGAAATTGCAAGTCACCCTCTTCACGGATGTTTTCAAAAGATCCCTCAAATTAGCCATTAACGTATATATGAGTGATCTAAACCGAACCTAAGTTGGCGCTGCAAAGAATTTTGAGGCGGGCCTAGATAGGAAAGGGAGATGTGACACAAGAGGAGATTTCCTGTGTATGATAGCGGAATGCTCGCGTGCGACAGGCCGCCGTCTAGTGCATGAGCGCCCGGAATTGGATGCGGAGCAGTCTGAACTCTCTCTTAGGGCCCGTGAGGTGCAGCACAAGCTCCATAGTAAAGCCGTATCTCGTATTTTGGTTTCAAGCTGGACAGGAATGTCGACAGTGATTCAAAGTTGTGAGAAAGCCTAATCTCAATAGATGGCTCCAGGAACGATCCAGTTCACTGAGGTCCATATTTTCCAATTGTAAGAATCAGAACAGGAGCAGGAAATGTTCGTGAAATCTGATAATTCAGGTACAATGGAGCTGTGATGGAATGCTTGATTCGTATTTTTCCCGGCGATTTTTTTTTTTTTTTCGCTGTCGCCCTGGGCGCGTATAATCTGGTCCGCTCAATGTGGAAGGTACGCTGTTGCTAACCTTGTGCGACTTGTGTGTGGGAGACCCGGTAGAGCCGCTCACTGCATGCTAAGTCCGATAAAGACATGAGGCTTCCTCATAGAAGCCTCATAGCCGAGGCTCAAGAATACGACGGGACTTTCTAGCCCAACAAGGAGGCATTCAAAGCAGACGAATAAAATTGTTAATTCTGCAACAGAAACATTTTCCTCTTTCCCCACATTCTGCAACACGGACCCCCTTCGATATAGTTGCATTGGTACTTGTGGTCATTCCTTCTCTGCCCCTCTTTGATTATTTGGCGTGCCGTGCGTCGAGCACACCAGCGCTCGTAACTAAAGCTCATCAATCACATTCCAAGAGAGAAACAAGAAAATGGGTATTTGTAAGGAGTAAAATTGAAGTTGTGAGAATGTTGTTCATTCCAATTATTCGCTGAAGAAATTACGCAAATCAAACATTATCTCCATGCGAAACAAGGCCAACAGACTTTTCGGCAACTTTTGGGCGGCGTTTGAGCGGAAATTTGACACCGTGTGTGTGATAGGTTATTAAGCCCACGAAGAACTTTAACCATAAATGCGCACTTGAGCCAAAGACTGAAATGAGTGGGCATCGAAATTCCTGTTTATGACTTTGGCCGTCAACAGCAATCTTGCGACCAAGCCAGAAAGTGAGGCAACAGCCTTAGAATGATCCTTTTCTTTTCCTTTGATATATCTTTTCAAAAATATTGCCAAAGAGCTTTCAAATGAACGAATTGAATTAGCAGAAGCCCCAGAGTGCGATTATCACAGGCGCATGATAGCACTTGGTTCGCGGTGGAGCGGCTTGACTTCGGAGTGCGGGTTCAACATAATAAGCTTTTCCTTTACTTTTTTGCTTTTTTTTTTTTTTTTTTTTTTTTAAAACTGATCATATTGCCTTACCCCCGAGTCGAGTTAGTTTGCTTCGGGCTCGTATTTGCAAGCCTCTTGCCCTTTCGGGCCAAAGCAAAACTAGTGCGCTTCCCGCGATAAGCCGGTGGCCATGGGAATTTTTCAGGCATTTAGACCCAAAACGAATGTCATATTGACATCCAAACATTGCCCATATCAGGAATGTCCCGGGTTTCAGCCTTTTTGGGAATTGTCATTACAACGGGCATATGCAAGTCTTTATTTTATTTCAATCTCATTGTGTCTTTTGTCTCAGGCCAGACAAATATCCCACACCAAAATCCCTTACTTTGAGACTTCACTATCTTTGACCTGGCGATCCTCGTTTTGCGCAAGCTCTGAGAATTTTTTGGCAAGTCTTGCTTTTGCTTCCGGGGTGTAATCCAACGTTCTTGTCTCCAAATGCTTGATCTGAAGACCGATGTTCTCCCTCTTGCGTTTCTCGACTTCCTCGGGGGACCTCGGTTCATATTTGATAAATTCAAAGTCTTTTGCCGTTTGCCAGAACCCAAAGATTCCGACCGCAATTGCGACTGTGCTGACGACAACCTTGTGAGAGAAAGGAGAGCCTTGAGGGAGTCTGTTCATGATGATGTTTTCAGATATCGAAGCAGATTGAAATAGAAGATTGAAGAGCTCTGCTGTAACGATAAAAACCATTGGTCCTGCATGTAGCCCGGCACCCACTAGCCCTGTGAAGTGCTTCTTACTTACTGCCCAGACTGTGTCAGCAGCGTTGGAACAATGGCAATGTGGTCTTTTCGCGTCAACTGTAGAGTAAGCATCACAAAAATCAGAATTCCGATGACTTCAAATCTCGACTAACAATGTAGAGACCAAGTAGCATCCACTGGGCCGGTCAAAAACGTGAAGATAAGTAAATCAGTCCTTTTCCTCGGTAACTGAAAAGTCCATTCAGTTCATTTCAATAATATCAACCGTATTTTGTCCCTCCTTTAAGCCATGAAATGAATAGTACTTCAGCACAAAAACATTCATCACATTAAAATTCGCTCAAAATGCAGCACGTCCAATCACCACCGCGGCGGAAAGCTTCTTAATTTATACACAGTGGCTAGGCAAATAATCTGAACATGTCAGGGGGGAAAAGGGGGAAATTACCCGAAACGACCAAATTTCTTAAGCACAAGCCAACATTTATCCGAAAGATCCTCCTTCTTTGGGACTTGGATCGGTGTAAATTTACCGTTTTTGGTGGAGTGCTTGTAGTTTTGCACCACGCACTTCCGCATTGGGTAATTTCCGTCTCACCTGACAGCTTTCAATGCACAGATTCTTGAAGGGCAAAGAAAAGAAAGATTGCTAAGCCGATACTTTGCTAAGCTTCTTACAAAATTCCATACAAGTGGGTGTTTCTCTTTCCAAAAATTTGTGGTCAAGTCCAAACAAACGTCATTAAAATGTGGAGTTGCTTGCGGACAAAACTAAAACTCACACCAAGCCAGTTTCGGGTGCCTACTCTTTCGTCTTAGGAAATGAACATTTTCTCTTGGTTTCATGTTTAATTAGCAGGTTCTTTGAACGTCTTTTCAGCCACAAAACGGGCTAGAGGTGGGCTGATTTGTTTGAGCCGAGGTGGATTTCCGAATCGGGTAATGCAATTAATAAAGGGTATGCATGCAGGATTTGCCATCCTTCTGAAGGCTTCTCTTTTCGAATCTGGTTATGGCCGGGGATTTGACACAGCGTATGGTCTTTAACAGAAGCTGAAATCTCCTAGTCTCCGAATATGATTTTGGAAGGATCGGCTAGAACACGCTTTCGAAAACTAGTTCCATTTGAGGGGTGTCCCAACATTGCCCATACAGAGCAGACAGATAGACAATTTTAGCTGGTTTAAATTGGAGCTTTCACTAGCCTTGAAAGGCCCGAATTCTCGAAATCTGAAAAGCCCGTGCGCTTTTCGAATAAGACGTCGCCAGGTTTTACGACACCTTCGTCCAAAGCCTAATTGTCGATCTCTCTCACACACTCCAGTGCACTTTTTTGCAATTGCACGACCTCGCTTTAGTGTATCAACCCCAGAATCGTAGCCTGCTCAAACGGATATTCTACAAGTTACACCAAATGGCGGCATTACCCAAAAGAATAATCAAGGAAACCGAAAGGTTAGTCCTGGACCCTGTGCCTGGAATAAACGCTGTGCCTTCCGAGGAAAATTTACGCTACTTTGAGGTCACTATAGACGGACCTTCGTCGTCCCCGTACGCGGACGGGCAGTTCCAATTGGAGTTGTATTTGCCGGACGATTACCCCATGTGTGCACCCAAAGTAAGGTTTTTGACTAAAATATACCATCCCAATATCGACAAGTTGGGCAGGATATGTCTCGATGTCTTAAAAAATAATTGGTCGCCCGCGTTGCAGATCAGAACTATCTTACTAAGCATCCAGGCATTGCTAGGTGCCCCCAATCCAGACGACCCTTTGGCCAACGACGTAGCACAGGAGTGGAAGGCAGACGAGGCCAAGGCGATTGCTGTCGCAAAAGAATGGACGGAGAAATATGCAAAGAAGGTTTAGTTGTTGGAGAAAACAAAAATTGGCACAAGAAGTGGCAAAAGAAGTGGCAAAAGAAGTGCTCATTTTCTCAGTATCCACAATCTTCCAGATTTGGATATCTATACTATTTCTGAGACTTTGTTCTCTTTATCTTGACGGTTCAACTAGTGATATAGTTGGATCTGTCCATTTCTCGTGATTGGGCGGACATACCGATAGACTTAGAGGGGCATGTGGGTTTAGATCGTGGAATGCGTAAATATGTGGCTTTTGTCTCGGCATGTGTGCAAACTTGTCTAATTTCATGAGTCTTTAGTTTCGGAATAATCTTCTGCCAAATACACGAGTCATGATCTAATTTGCATCGCACACAAACGCCGTTAGATTGCAGCCAAGGTCTGGAATACTTCATGGGCTGAGGATGGTCGAGCCAGCTCAAAACGATTAGCTCTTATTTTGAGTTTAAGTAAAAATATCAGAGAAAAGATTGACTATTTTCATTAAGTGAAACAAATCTGGCTCTTCCGAATAAAATGACCGCAAATTCGTATTGATAGACGTTTTAGGGCAGCTAGCCTGATCTGAATGGGACACATCGCAGATTTCACTGAAAAAAATAAACTCATAAAAAGTTTGGATATAGGAATCCTAACAAACCCAACAGTTTGTGACGAGGTTTCACCCGTCAGGCATCGTAAACCGAGACCGGAGCAGAATGTACCTTGAACTGTTTCAGTCTCTCCTTTGAAAGCTCTCCCGAAGGCTTAACCAATCAAGGACAATTCATAAATGCTCCAGGCTAGGTCATCAGACAATTGGCAGCAGCATTGAACTTTTTCAAACCTTACTAGGTCTAAGGTAATTCCTTATATCATTCAGCCAGCTTTATCCGCTTAATAGTGATCCCAATTGATAAGCTAATAACCACTCCTTTGCAAAGAGAGATAAATTGCCAGACTTTGAGAATACTCGAAATGTTTTCTATCAAAATATTTAATGATGCAAATGGAAATCACATAAAATCCTATAAAAATGCCCGAGACAGTTTTTTTTTTTTTTTGTTGCATCAAAAAAGTTATTTTTAGCAAAATAGGCGCAGTTATAGTTTGGCTTCTCGGAGGACTCGTGTGGTTTTCCGAAAGAGGGCGCACATTTACGGTTGGAGACAACCAATAATTTTAAGACCCGGGGAGTTTTTATGCTTTTCTTGAGGCCAAAAAATCAAATGTTACGGATCTATTCCACCAAGAGGATAAGGATAAATATTTAGGTGGTTTAATAAAACAACATCATTTCAGTTACTTCTTTCATTTTTATTTCCGCGCTTTTATTCCATTTTTCGCGGATGCTTTGTGTCTAACACATTTGAAAGTGGACTAGTCTTCATCCTTTAAAACCCCCATGGTTTGGTACCCTTATCCCTTATTCGTGTCTGTGCTCTGACTCTGCTAAGACACGGGAAGAAGACACACCGAACATGGATATCCTGGAATGATATCCTAAAAAAGTCCACGCAAATCGTGGCTTTGACCCCAGCAGCATTTCCAATCACCGAAACAAGCCACGTTCATCATGGGATCTTGCAGAATGACTGGACATCGACAAACTCTCGAAACATAACCTATAACGTCAGGGCACGCAACGCAATACACGCTTGCACCGCTCACCATTTCGAAATATATGACTATACTCCATCTCCATCGACTATATACACTCCTTGCAGAATTGCCCCAGCCTGATAGGCCTCCTGAGGTCCAATTTGGTTAATACATGCTTGGTGAAAAGCTTGGGACGAAGCAGATCTTACGAGGTTAAGGCTGGTCCCATTATCCTCAAATCTTCAAACAGCAATTCTACAACCACATCGAACGTGAGTAGGAACGGTGTGTACATGATCTTCAATTCTGAAGAGCCAATTTTGCGTGAGAAAGTGAGCGGCATAAGGTGTGAGGGGTGGGTGCACTGACGTGCAACATCAGAAAGATTGCACATTTTGCATTTCTGTGGACGGATTCCTCCAAAAAATTAAATTCTAAAGACGTAGAAATGATATAGTTAAGAAATATTATCGTCTAATTAAAAAAAGTAGTCCCTCTTTTTTCGGGAACAAATGTCAGGAATTGGAAATTAGCCCAGACAAATAAACTGTGCGAAACGTCATATGCATGGCAGTGTCATGTCTCAGCAGAAATAGCCATGGCTCGAAACTGCTTCACACAATGAAGCATTGGCACCTGCATCGAAAGCAGAAAGTGGTGCGGAGACCCCGGACACTAAGGCCCACTTTCAGCCAAAAGAGGCGGGCGTAGCCATTCAGGGAAATAATTCCATCAAAGAAGGTAAGAAAGCAAAATAGAATAAAGATATATCTGTAGTTCAGTACTGAAGGGTTATTGGTCTCTCTTCTTATATGGGCGTCGACTGATCACCATCTTGTCCGTTCTCAGAGCCGACGGCCCAGGACTGCATATTCCCAGATCACTGCTTCTAATGGCATCCCATTAAAGTGGTTGCAAGGTAAAAAGACGCGCACTAAAATTGCAATTTGATCCGTGTCCCGATCAAGTGCCTGGTTGCATCAGGCACTTAGTTGCATCAAGCACTAGTCAGCCATCAACTTTTCGAAAGCCATGCATACCAATTACTCTTCAGAGAAGATGGGCCGATATCTCATGGCTGATGTTTTACTCCGGAGCCCGCTCAAACATACAAACTTTTCTTGGAAACTGCAGTGGCTTTCGCGACTCGTAAAGGTCTTCGTCCCCTTTAGACGCGGTGCCGCCCCAGGTCTCTAGTTCCACAGCAAGGAATTCGAGTTCCGGTGGTATGACCCATTTTTTTAGATTACTTTGATGGAAGGCGCAGTAAACCGCAGTAATCGACGCTGTTGATTTCTACCTTGGGAAATCCCACATTTCGCGTTTTGTTTTACTGTACTGCGTCAGGGCTCGCATGCATCTCAAAGCCTTTCGCTTTTTCTCTTGTAAAGAAAATCCCCGTAAAAGCAAATTCGACCAACAATATTAAGGTCGGATCCATTCCGGTACACCTTTTTTTTTGCTCAATCAGCCCTCTGATATCCACTCGGTTGACCGTATAGGTGGTTTAAAGGAAATCTCACTAGAACCTCGGGGCTTTTCGGGGTTATTTCGCTACGTGAAACGTGTCTCATGGATTCTTTTCTTTATCCTAAGAGCCCGTTTTCGGACAATGCCTCCGGTGCCTTTTCCGAGAATTCTGCTACCAGCAGCTTGGCCAAAAGTACATTTCAGTTGCCCCAGTCAGACCACGCTCCTGAGGGGAGATCAGCTCTTAGTTTTGAGCTACCGAACGCACATCAGACGGACACGCGATCTCCGTTTAGTGACAATCATGCCACACGTTTCCCAGGCTCGCTCTCAAGTGCACATTTCCCGCCGGAGCCGAAAACGCCCACGATGCGCCGGGTCAGATGGGGCACGACGCGGACGAAAACGGGCCGGCCCAAACAGGAGAATATAGGTCGATCCCGGACATTACGCACGCTTTTCAAAAGAGAGGCGTCTACGCGAAGCACTCCTCGGCTGCACGCCGGAGACGCCTCGATGTCTCAGGACGGTGTCAGCTCATCCAACGAATCGGGTTTGGCTGAAGAAGACGCGCCTTTGAATAAGGAAGGCAAGAATGCAAAAACTGCACCGGTCAAAGACCCAAAGGACAGAAGACACGAGAAACGCATCATAGTATTCAACCGAAAACTCCCTGAACACATGGTCGACCCGGAGACGGGGTTCCCCATCGCCACATACCATCGCAACAAGATAAAGACGGCCAAGTACAGTGCGTTGACGTTCTTTCCCAAGACCATCTGGAATCAGTTCTCACGTGACATTGCCAACAACTATTTTTTGTTTCTCATCATCCTCGGGGTGTTTCCCATATTTGGTGTGCCTTCGCCGGTGCTAGCAGCCGTGCCGCTTATCGTCATTGTGTGTATAACTGCATTGAAAGACTCTGTAGAGGATTCTCAACGCACGGCTTCCGATATGGAGGTCAACAATCAACCCACGCACATTCTATCCCAGGTCCGAGACAGTCCCCTGGGGTATGTGTACCTGAATCGAAATGTGGACGATGAAAACATATCGTTGTGGAGGCGTTTCAAGAAGTTGAACACGAGACTACTATTCTCTTTCCTACGAGCAGCGAAGCGCAACTTGACGAAAAAAGGCCGTGCTGCCAAAGCACTAGAGACCACACAAGAAGAGCACGAAACCTCGCGGAAGAGCTTCGATAGTATCGTCGAATTCAAGCGGGGATCTGTTGCCCCTTCCAACATGAGAAGATCGATGCAAACCATGCGAGCTTCTTTTGGGGAGAAGGAAAAAACATTGGCATTCCGAAAGAAAACATGGAAAGAAGTAAAGGTTGGCGATGTTCTTCGTATTCATAACAATGAAGAGGTACCAGCCGACATTATGATTCTTTCCTCGAGTGACGAAGATAACTGTTGCTTTGTCGAAACGAAAAACCTCGATGGCGAGACCAATCTCAAAATCAAACAAGCTCTTTTGTTCTCCACCGGTCCGAAGAAGGTAAAACGTGCTGACGATTTTATGGACATGAGCTTTGAAATCGAGAGCGAAGGCCCGCAACCTAATCTTTACTCGTATGAAGGAGCCGTGGTGCACGAAAAGGAAGGAGAAGTTATCAAGGAGTCCGCCACCATTAACAACTTGATTTTGCGTGGCTGCAATCTACGGAATACAAAATGGATTATCGGAATTGTGGTGTTTACTGGTGATGAAACCAAGATCATGTTGAACTCCGGGGAAACAAAAACAAAAAAATCCCGCATCTCAAGGGAGTTGAACTACTATGTGATCATCAACTTTGTTCTTCTCTTTCTCATGTGTATTATCTCTGGTTTGGCGAGTGGGCTCTATTACCGGCAAACCGATACATCTCGAGATTACTTTGAGTTTGGAACAATTGCTGGTTCACCCTTCAAAAACGGTTTGGTCAATTTCTTTGTTGCCGTCATTTTGTATCAATCTTTGGTTCCTATTTCCTTGTACATCACCATTGAGATCATCAAATCCTTGCAAGCATACTTCATTCATTGTGATTTGGGGCTTTATTATAAAAACTTGGATTTTCCTTGCAATCCCCGGTCATGGAGCATTTCTGATGATTTGGGCCAGGTCGAATACATCTTCAGTGACAAAACCGGAACACTTACGCAAAACCTTATGGAGTTTCGAAAGTGTACTATCAACGGGGTCTCTTACGGCCGCGCTTACACTGAAGCTCTTGCCGGTCTAAGGAGACGTTTAGGATTTGATGTTGAAGAAGAATCCAGAATTGAAAAAGAAGCCATTTCAAGGGACCGTGAAGATATGCTCAGGAACTTGAGATCTATTTCAGGTAACATCTACGATAGCGACGGCTCGCTTGTTTCCAATGAACTAGTGCAAGACCTAAAAGGAGCTTCTGGAGACGTACAGAAGGAATGTAACGAGGAGTTTTTCCTAGCGTTGGCCTTGTGTCACTCTGTTCTTCTTGAAGAAGATCCCAAAAACCTGCAAAAACTATTATTGAAGGCTCAATCTCCAGATGAGGCTGCTTTGGTGGGAACCGCCCGCTCTCTTGGGTTCATATTTTCTGATAAGACGAAAAAAGGGTATGTGGTGGAAGTCCAGGGTCAAAACAGAGAGTATCTGATCCTTAACACGCTTGAGTTCAACTCCACCAGAAAAAGGATGAGCATTATTCTCAAAGTTCCCGGAGAAAATGCTAATGGAGAGCCCAAGATCATACTATATTGTAAAGGTGCTGACTCCATCATCTACTCGCGGCTTTCTGCGAGCAGTAACAACAAGGAGCTTATAGATGTCACATCCAAGCATCTAGAAGAGTATGCTACGGAGGGGTTGAGGACATTGTGCATTGCAAAGAGAGAGCTCACGTGGTCCCAATATCAAGTTTGGAACAAGAAGTATTTGGAGGCATCGTCATCATTGGCAGATCGAGATGCCCAAGTTGAGGCAGTTGCCGATTCAATTGAACGAGAGTTGATTTTGCTAGGTGGAACGGCAATCGAGGATAGGCTACAGGATGGTGTTCCGGAATCGATTTCTATTCTCGGAGACGCGGGAATCAAATTATGGGTTTTGACAGGTGACAAGGTGGAAACAGCCATCAACATTGGATTTTCTTGTAACTTGCTTGGAAACGATATGGATCTTTTGGTGTTGAAAACAGATATTCTGAGAGAAGAGGAAATCAGACACGGAATCCAGTTTGGTGATAGTGAGGAGAAGATCATTGAAAAGCTCATTGACGGCTATTTGAAGATTCACTTCTCCATGTCGGGGTCTCTTGAGGAATTGGAAGCAGCCAAAGAAGACCACTCAGCTCCAAACGACAAGTTCGGGGTCGTGATCGACGGCGATGCATTGAAATTGGCACTAGCCAAGCCGGAGATACAAAGAAAGTTTTTGCTCCTTTGCAAGCAGTGCCGGGCCGTGTTGTGCTGTCGCGTTTCTCCTGCTCAGAAAGCTGCTGTGGTGAGAATGGTGAAAGATACCCTCGATGTCATGACTTTGGCCATTGGAGACGGATCTAATGATGTTGCAATGATCCAAGCTGCCGATGTTGGTGTTGGTATAGCGGGTGAAGAAGGAAGGCAGGCTGCCATGTCGTCTGACTATGCTCTCGGACAGTTCCGGTTCTTGACACGGCTTCTCTTGACCCATGGCCGATGGTCTTACAGACGATTTGCCGAAATGATCCCCAGCTTCTTTTACAAGAACATCAACTACACGCTTGCCTTGTTCTGGTACAGTGTGTTCAACAACTTTGATGGGTCGTATTTGTTTGAGTTCACGTACATCGTGTTCTACAACTTGGCTTTCACATCGTTGCCCGTGATTTGCCTTGCTGTCTTTGACCAAGATGTGGATGCCAAGGTTTCGATGATTGTGCCGCAGTTGTATCGTGCTGGAATAATGAGAACCGAGTTCACCGAGACGGCCTTCTGGATCTATGCAATCGATGGCATCTACCAGTCTTTTGTTGCATTTTTCTTCCCATATTGGGTTTACTGCACAACGTTTCAGCTTTCGAATGGCATGAATGCAGATCATAGGTTCTTCGTCGGAATGTTGGTGACGTGTATCTCATGTATCAGTGCCAATCTGTACGTGTGGATTCATCAATATCGTTGGGATTATGTTTCGTTCCTTGCCCACATGTTCTCCGTCGCGTTTATTTTTATCTGGACCGGGATTTGGACCGCAGGAACGTGGTCTTCTGAATTTTACAAAGCGTTTCAAATCATGTTTGGTCTGGCAATGTTCTGGGCTTGTCTTGCGATTGGAATCACTGCTAGTCTATTACCTCGAGGCATTTATGATGTCATTCAGAAACTTTACTTCCCGAAAGATTCGGATATTATACGAGAACGCGTCCTGCGAGGAGATTATGATGTGTATCCTGAGAACTACGATCCGACAGATCCAAAAAGGAAGAATATTGATGGGCTCTGCAAGAGTGATAAAGGCCTGACGCTAGTGCATTCTTCGATCGCCCCCGATCTTGAAAATGCAAAGAATTTGGACATGGATCTGACTCTGGATCAAGTTAGCATAGCCATGAGCCAACTGGCTTACCTTGAAACATATTATGACGACACGACATCCATCATTGAGACCTACAATCTCAAGCGATGGAGTACTGCGCCCTTTGGCAAGGCAGGGGAGCCCGTCGAGATCCGCATGGAAGACCTCGGGGTATCAAAAGGACATGGGAAAAGACAATCCTCGAGGCTACGTACCTCTTTAGACTTCAACCAATTGACTACGGTTGAATCATTGAATGAAGCGAGAGTCCGGCCTCGGAAATGATGATGTTTGTTCGTGGGAGACTACTGCTTAACTTTTAGTTTGTTATCGTGTATTTATGATAGATAACTCAAACACTCATTCGGAGATTGCAGGAGGTGTGACGAGAAAGCATCTGCTGTACATACCATGTAGCTACTATGACTTTTTCTATTATCATTGAGTAACTGCACTACGTGTTAAAATGTGATAACTCCTTAAGATAAATAGCTTACGATTGAGCAAAAAAAAGGAGCACACATACTTCAAACGATGATTATTGATCCCATCTTTTGGGCAAAATTGGATGCAAATCGATCCTACGCGCACGTCGTGTTCAAAAAAGTACACGCGTCACATCACCGACGCAGCGAGGCTAGAGGAAGAAAAAGGAAAAGAAAAAAGAGAAGCCAAAGACCAACAGTCTCGAGCAGGGTAATAAACAAAGGCCAGATTCGGTACAAGGATGGAAATGAACAAAAACGAATAGTGCCGAAACGGAAGGATATCGGATTTCCGATTTCGCGTCGACCCAGGCTCACGCTGAATCAGGTTCACGCTGGATCAGGTTCACGCTGGATCAGGTTCGCGCTCGATCAGGAGCAGGGACGGGTTTGGTTGCTGCAACGCCCGAGGGAGATGTTGTGAACGCAAATGTTGTTGGAGTGCATATAGGCGGGAGCCAAACCGGCGCGGCCAATAGAAATGCGAGATTGGTCCGACATTTACCGGGTCACGTGTCGCCGGAAGCACCCAGCGCTACTACGATGCGCGACAGAAAAAAATAAAAATTTTCCACACCAGGCGTGAGGAAAAAATGTCGCGAAAAAACCCCTACGTATATAAACGAAACAAATCCCATAAAGTCCCGCGACCTCTCCTGCCCTTTTTTTTCCCCCGTAGATTTTTCTCTTCGTAACTATTCACTTTCCACAATGGACAACTCCTTTCTTATCGACTTTTTGATGGGCGGTGTCTCCGCCGCCGTCTCCAAGACCGCTGCTGCTCCAATTGAGAGAGTCAAGTTGTTGATTCAAAACCAAGACGAGATGATGAAGCAAGGTCGTTTGGCCAAGAAGTACGACGGTATTGTCGAGTGTTTCAAGAGAACCGCCGCCGAGGAGGGTATCACTTCTTTCTGGAGAGGTAACACCGCCAACGTGGTGAGATACTTCCCTACCCAGGCTTTGAACTTCGCCTTCAAGGACAAGTTCAAGAAGATGTTTGGTTTCAAGAAGGAGGAGTCATACGCTAAGTGGTTTGCCGGTAACTTGGCTTCCGGTGGTATGGCTGGTGCCACTTCTTTGGCTTTCGTCTACTCGTTGGACTACGCCAGAACCAGATTGGCCAACGACGCCAAGTCCACCAAGGGTGGTGAGGGCAGACAATTCAACGGTTTGTTGGACGTTTACAAGAAGACCTTGGCCACTGACGGTATCGCCGGTTTGTACAGAGGTTTCGGTCCATCTGTTGTTGGTATTGTTGTCTACAGAGGTTTGTACTTCGGTTTGTACGACTCGTTGAAGCCTGTTGTTTTGGTTGGTCCATTGGAGGGATCGTTCTTGGCGTCTTTCTTGTTGGGTTGGACTGTCACCACCGGTGCCTCCACAGCTTCTTACCCATTGGACACTGTCAGAAGAAGAATGATGATGACCTCTGGTCAAGCCGTTAAGTACGACGGTGCTTTCGACTGTTTCAAGAAGGTTGTTGCCGCCGAGGGTGTCGGCTCGTTGTTCAAGGGATGCGGTGCTAACATCTTGAGAGGTGTTGCCGGTGCCGGTGTCATCTCCATGTACGACCAGTTGCAAGTCATCATTTTCGGTAAGAAGTTCTAAGTTTAGCAAGATCTAGCTTGTATATATATATACTTACTCATTTACTCATCTTGTTATTTTTGCGTTTACTGTATAAGTGTGGGAGGCTCTGCTCTTTTCTTGGTAAACTTGGCAGAGTTTTCGCGACTTCTGATTCGTCTGGTTTGCCAAGCCTGCCTAGTTTGCTATGTCTCATCACGAGTGCGGGCTCGAAACCTTGTGTGGACCCCTACACCACTACCATATGTTACACCGTTAACGTTTTCTTCAATTCAATTCAATTCATAGATACAAGATCATACTTACCTTCAGAGGCCAATCTTAGTCTTCACCCTAAATGATGTATCAACGCCCGCAAGCTGATGGGATTTTCCATGGCAAACACCACCTCTAGAGAGTGCCATGATCGAAAATAGTCCCATTTTGCAGCTTGCTTCAGGGCCTTGATATCCCCCAAGATTTAGGATTGCACGACTAACATAGAACCCCTGTGCGGTGCAGCTACGCCTGCTTTTCAAAGTTCAAGTACAACAAATCGTATTCTCCTTTCAAGTCGTAGACAGCCTTATCTTGCTTGGCATATCCCAAGTTGCGCAACGCCTTGTCGCAATTCGCCAATCTGGAGAGCGGCGTATTTGGACGCCCGTTGCATTTGCACAGCTGGTCACTGAACATTGTCATCGAAAACCGGCCGGGTTGGAAAATCGCCAACACCTTGCGTAAAACGTCCATAATATCCACCCGCTTGCACAGTGTGAAGGGATAGTTGGTCTCGAACGAAGCGTACGACCAGCCGGATTCGGGAGTCACGTGAAGAGTGTAGTAGTATCCGTCACCACCTTGGTTTACCGAGTTGGATGAAAACCCGCAAGGCGTAAACGAAAACGCATCATGCATGAACTTGATCCCAGACGCTGGCTTGCCCAGTAACACCTCGTCGTCCGACATTTCCATGCTGTCGCTCAATTGTGGAGAAGGAATCGCGTTCACTTCGTCCGTGTCCGATGCTTCGGTTTGTGTGGCTGTCGTGACAGGCTCAAAAACGCTATCCAAGGCAGAGCTTGCCATGGTCGCGAGTCCAAGTTCGTGGCCTAGATCGAGATCCTCCTCGTCGCCAGGGGTAGAGGAAGTGTCTCCGGGTTTACGTTCAGTGACAAACTGCTTGGTCTTGGCGGGGTCCAAACGGGTCATCAATATCTCAAATGTCTGGTCATGACCACGGCCGCGGCCATGGCCGTGTTCTCTCGTTCCTGGGGACGTTCCTTGTCCACCTAGGTAGAGGTACCAGTGGTCATCAGACGTAAAATCGCCTACCACGTACAGCTTGCCGCACTCAAAATGGCGATTGAGCAATTGTACCTCGTTTTTCCAATCCGTGTGCACGTGAATTTGCCGGTCCGGGAACATGAAGCACCTCCGCGAGTAAAACACCTTATATGCGGATTTTGACGTCAAACTTTCAAGAGAAATCCGATCAGTACAAAGTTGGGACCTAGCAGTGTGGAAGATCTCGTCAATGCACGCCAAAGTTGTCGTGGTTCCGCACGTCTTCAATATGATCTTGTGTGGAAATACAAACAAAGACGACTCTGATAGCAAATAGGCATCCACAGCAGGCGAGGACTTCATCGATAAGATTTTGCAGCTCACCAAGTCCAAAATAGTCTTCCATTTTTCCAACGGAATGGCTCGCAAGCCCTCACTGGAAATTCCGGTGGGAATGTCCAGAGGCGATGGCCAGAACCAAAGCTCAAGGAGTTTCTCAGGACCTTCGAATGCAAAGGTCGAGTCCAAGTTGGTGGATAAGTCATGGTCGACATAAGTGTCTTCAACGTAAGCTGGAGCTACCATTGAAACAATGAGTTTGTCTCGGGTGGTTGACTTATTTCAGTGGTGCTTTCGGGTTTGTTCGAAAGAGAGGTGGGTTGGAACTTGCTCTTATAAATAAGATTGGGTTTGACACTCTCAGTGTAACTTGGAGACGAGAAGAGAAGTAGCAAGAAACGTATCCAAGAAACAAAGGGAATAGCTGATTATAGCAATCGGCAAAATCGTGTCTTTGCTTGTTTTTCTCCGTGTCTAATAGAACGGATCAAGTACAAGTTCTTTCACTAAAGGCGGAAGGGGGAGGGTCGACAACCGATAGTGAAAAACTTTCAAGATTTTTTTTTTTGCAAGGCGGCAAAAGTCCACAAAGCAATTAACAATAACGAATAACAGAAGTTTAGGTGGTGTTATCCGGGCTCAAGGATTTTGTTGGGGATAAAGTCCGATCGTGAGGGTTTCTTAGGCATAAACCACTAGAGCTCAGAAACTGAACAGATGAAACAAGGACAGATGATGATTTCCGGTTAGAAAACGCCTGGCCTTGTAGTTGTGAGGGAGTTTTTTTTATATTGCTGGTGTCCTTTGCGTCAACCACAAATAAGAAGATTTATCCAATGAAGGGTGTTTTCTCTGGAACTATGACTTTGCTTTAACGAGGTTTTCGTGAGCTTTGTTCAAACTTGTTTTGGAAAAAAAAAGTGCGCGATTCCGATGTTCTTTATATCGTAAGAGAATGAAAAATGCGACCAGGCGAGTTGGGTGTTCGGCCCGCTGGGACTAATTACGCAGTACTGCAGCAAGCCTCGAAGCAAGTGTGTACGCTCAGCAGATAAGCAATTCCAGAGAAAAAAAAAAAAAAAAAATAAAGAAAAATAAAGAAAAGAAAAGAAAAGAAAAGGAGTCAACGACGACACGGAACCAAGGAAACTACAGAAACCAAAACAACAACATAATTAGTTGCTTGATAAGAAGAACTCCTTCAAGTATTGAAAAGTGGGGTGGTCTTTTTTCAATGGCGATATGATGATGGAGGGGCCAGGGCAGTGCTTCATTTTTTTTCTGTTCTTTTTTTCCTGTCTGACTCAGATGAAAAAAAAAAATTACTCTCAAGCTCATAAGTAGGCTAGCGTAGTTATGCCAATTGACAATTCTGCAACTGTGATGAAACAAAGACTTTTCCAGCAACACCAAATAAATACAAATCACACGTTAGATTTTTTTGCCGCTGAATACCTTTTTTTCTTACTCCTCTCTCGTTTCGTTCTCGGTCCGCTCGCTGAGAAAGGGGCTGTTGGCTAATGTGAGACATGTGGGGCAATTGGTGAAGAGGTGCGGCTCTGGGGCCCTGGCTGGAGGTGAGGGAATTTTTCGCATGGAGCAATATTCATCCACGTACCGCGAAGCCTCCACTAGAGCTGGTGGTAAAAATAATCCAATGGCCTGAGGTCTAGAGCAATAGAATAAGTGGTTTTAAAGGGGAAAGCAAGCATGAGGCTTTTTAAACTTGTGCTCGAATGACATGAAACATAAATATTGTTATTTTGGTGACGTTGTGTATTTTTCCCAGACCCTTTTGAAGGTTGTAATTTGACCAAGCTTGAAGAATATTTTTTCTTTCTGACTTCCCCCTCTCACGATTTACTTCGGTTGAGCCTGCGCAAAAGCTACACGAACAATAGAAGCAAATAAGCAGTCATAAGAGGGTTAAAAAGTCTACAGGCCGAAGAAATAAAAAGGTCAGCAGCCATGAAATAACCTTATCTCACTCGTGCAAAACCTCCCTCTTTCAACAAATTCTTGTCCAGAATAATCCGACCTCGTAACATCAAATGGCAACGCTTTGACATGCGAGGCAAAAAGAACCAGTTGCGCGACGTCTGAATGCCATACAACAAAAAACCACGAACTGGCACCAACAAGCCAAACTGGACTCTAGCGACAAGACAGCTTCCTACTTGTCTGATGAACTTTATGAATTTTCAAGGTTATACTCGCAAAATTACTAAAAACAAAAAAGGATCTGAACCTTAGCTGCAGGGTTTCTTCACATTGAGCTTACGTCTACTGCTGCTCTCAGACGTAATATTTCGCGATTACATGGCTTGAAATGTCGCTCTTTGCTTTCGATGAGGACGAGCTTTCGGCAAATATTTCGGGCGTGGTCATTGATGACGTGTCGCCCGTAACTGCCTTTACTGGCTCGATGCCTGCTTCTGAGACTCAAGGTATCAACATACCTCAAAAACCGGCGAGGCGCCGGTCTTCTGTCTACAGACGGATGTCCATAAAGTCGTCGATGTCGCATAGCCACGGAATTGCAATTCCGCTGGGATTTGGGAGTGTTCCCAATGAAGAAGCCATGCCACACAAGAGAACATTGGCGGATTTCGAACCCATCAAAGTATTGGGCCAGGGTGCGTTTGGAAAAGTGCACTTGGTACAAGACCGAGGTAACGGCAAGCTCTATGCGCAAAAGCAAATCCGCAAACCCCAAGTGCAAATATACGAAGCAAAGGAATCAGTGGATGCCTCGGATCCACATCCCGCGGGTTCGTCCGGGGTCTCGGATAATGTCCAGCGGACAATTGCAGAGAGACAGATTCTCAGCAAAATCACCCATCACGGGAACATCGTCAAGCTCTTTTATGCGTTGCAAGATGAAGATAAGTTCTATCTCTTGCTCGAGTATATTCCAGGGGGGGAGCTTTTCTACCACTTGACGTGCAACAACTCGTTGGGAAATGTGTTTTTAGAGGAGCACGTGGCGTTTTACGCTGCTCAAATGGCGTTGGGAATCAAGCACTTGCATCTGCTTGGAATTGTGTACCGTGACTTGAAACCCGAAAACTGTCTTTTAAACGCTGCAGGCCACTTGGTGCTCACAGACTTTGGCCTTTCCAAAAGCATCGACGGCGAAGATGATTCGGGCTGTCGCTCGATTATCGGCACCCCTGAGTATATGGCGCCCGAGATATTGAAGGGCGATGCCTATGCCTATCCGGTCGACTGGTGGCTGTTGGGGTGCGTGATCTATGACATGATGACGGGAAAGCCTCCATTCACGGGCAAGTCTCATAAGGCTATCCTGGACAAAATCATCAAGGCCAAGCCTGCGTTTCCTTTCTATCTTTCCTTGGATGCCAAGGATCTCCTTGGCAAACTTTTGCAGAAGAATCCAAATAAACGTATGCAGGTGGACGACAAGTGGGAGAGCTTCAAGACACATCGGTTTTTCCGTAAGATAAACTGGCAAGAAGTGGAGAGACAGCTGGCTGTGCCTCCTATTGTTCCGGTTATCACCAATCCAGCATTGGCGGAAAACTTTTCCGACGAATTCACTGATATGAAAATCAGTGATTACGACTTGGCCCATTCACAAACTGTGGGCCCTCAGGTCTCATTTAAGGGTTTCAGCTACAGCGCCAGCCACAGCTTTATTGATCGGTATAACCACTGATTTTCATGATACGTGGCTCGGGCCAAATGAGCCTCAACCTGTGGATATCTTTACACTCTTATTTATGAGACAGGGTTTCTGTTGTGCAGTGATCTTAAAAGACTAATATTACTCAGCGGCCGTTGTGATAAAGCCTTTGTGCAATGTGAGGGTTGGACATAATTCTGAAAAATGACTTTTAAGAAATGTTAAACTAGCGTTTCGGAGAAATGCTCTCAAAGTACGGCTCATGTATCTGGTGCTACTGTATCCGGCGATCGGCATCGCATTCTTTGCTTGTACGATAGTGACGCGAAGCAGACAAGAAGCCGGTACATGGTGGCTGGATTCCAATTGTTATGCTTCTTGTCGGTGATATCGCCACAAAGTATGATTTATGGCCTGTTAGCAGAGAAAATTGCAATCTCCTTTCACTATATTCACTGTTTTCCGTCTCCTTAAAGATTATCAAATACAGTTTTCGCTGTTGGAAGGAACCGGTGTAATTTGCACACGCTCGGATGTGCGTTCACTGTTCACTGCGATACCAAGCCCAACTCGGCCGCTGTCCGCTCGCAGTCATGTAAATAATCACAGCCCATATTATGAATTGCGTGAAAAGACAAAAAAGTATGGTGAAAGAAAGCAAAAACAGAGGGAACACCACATATATATGTAGATTTGTCAACGTTTGTGTTCCTGAGTTGCCTTCCCTTTCGGGAGATACCGAGGGTTCTAAGATTTTGCAGCCGTAAGAACCATTCGCAGGAACACATACGCCGGAATATTTCCGCAAGAAAACGTTGCACTGGGTCAACCCTTTGTTGTTGAATCAGTCTTTTTGATTTGAATTCCGCGTGTCCAAAACTTCACCAGGAAAGATCTGGATGGTCGAACTCCCTTCTTTTTTATCATCTATTTCTTTTATTTTTCTCGTTTGCTCAAATCATTTGTTGCATTCATGGAACGTTCACCCAGCTTGTCAATACAGTAGTGTTGCTAAGACGCGCGGACAGGGCAAATAACTCCGCCTCTCGATTTCCAGTGGCGCACTGGCCCAGACTCGAGCCCGAGACGACACCGGACTAAACCGGTTCGCACACGACCCCTCCTAATCAAGTGCTCGCTTGCCCTTGTGCTGGCACACTTGAAACGTAGATATCTGACGTGTTTGCTGATTTCACAAGACCAACACTAGCAGCCTCAATATTGAAGCGAGTTAAAGCGCTCACACAAAGACTTTCACACTACGCCCGAGACTGAAAACATCCGAAATACTGCCTCGATCATGGATGAAACTTTGATCTCCACCATCAACAAGCTACAGGACGCGTTGGCGCCTTTAGGAGCAGGACTGTCGTCGCCCGTGGACTTGCCACAGATCACCGTTGTGGGATCTCAATCCAGTGGTAAGTCTTCTGTGCTCGAAAACATTGTGGGGCGTGATTTCTTGCCCCGGGGCACAGGAATTGTCACCAGAAGACCGTTGGTTTTGCAGTTAATTAACAAGAGACCTGGTGGCAGGAAACAGGACCAGAGCCAGGTGAATTTGCTCGACGATAAGGGCGACGCGTCCGAAAACAATTTGGAGGAGTGGGGAGAGTTCTTGCACTTGCCCAATAAACGCTTCTACAACTTTGAGGAGATACGCCAGGAAATTATTCGTGAAACCGACGCCAAGACGGGCAAAAACTTGGGCATTTCGTCGGTGCCCATCAATTTGCGTATATACTCGCCGCACGTGTTGACGTTGACCTTGGTGGACTTGCCGGGCTTGACCAAAGTGCCGGTGGGGGACCAGCCCAAGGATATCGAGCGTCAAATCAGAGACATGCTTATGAAGTATATCACCAAGCCAAACGCCATCATTTTATCGGTCAATGCGTCCAATACCGACTTGGCCAACTCGGACGGCTTGAAGTTAGCACGTGAAGTCGACCCGGAGGGCGCCCGGACCATTGGTGTGTTGACGAAAGTGGACTTGATGGACGAAGGTACTGATGTGGTGGACATTTTGGCGGGCCGAGTAATTCCCTTGAGATTTGGATACATCCCCGTGATCAACCGAGGCCAGCGTGACATCGAGCAGAAGAAGACCATCCGTGACGCGTTGCGGGACGAGGCGGCTTTCTTTGAAAACCACCCCTCTTACAAGGCCAAGTCGCAATTCTGCGGAACCCCCTACTTGGCCAAGAAGTTGAACGGCATTTTGTTGCACCACATCAAGAGCACCTTGCCTGATATCAAGATGAGGATCGAGCACTCGTTGAAGAAGTACTCCCAGGAGTTGGCCGTGTTGGGTCCTCAATTGGAGGAGAGCCCCACGTCGATTGCGTTGAACATGATCACAAACTTCGCCAGAGACTACAATGAGATCTTGAACGGAGAAGCAAAGGAGTTATCTTCGCACGAGTTGAGCGGTGGCGCACGTATTTCCTTCGTTTTCCACGAGATCTTCAAGAACGGTATCAACTCCATTGATCCGTTTGACCAGATCAAGGACGCCGATATCCGCACCATTATGCACAACACTT
Organism: [Candida] golubevii; assembly: GCA_030582695.1. NCBI lineage: Eukaryota > Fungi > Ascomycota > Pichiomycetes > Serinales > Metschnikowiaceae > Metschnikowia > [Candida] golubevii. Next base: position 20,277 of record JAJMGV010000009.1, on the reverse strand, counting down.
CAGGGTCTGCGCCCTCTTTGTTCGTTGGTACCCAGGCGTTCGAGGTGCTTGTCAAGCAACAGATTCGCCGCATGGAAGACCCCACGTTGCGCTGTGTCAACTTGATTTTCGACGAGTTGGCCAGGATTTTGTCGCAGATTATCAGCCATCCGCAGTACTCTCGCTACCCGGCCTTAAAGGAAAGATTGTCGCAATGTTTCCTCCAATTCTTGCGTGAAGCCTTGGTGCCTACCAACAAGTTTGTTCAGGATATCATTAGCTCCGAAGAAACGTACGTGAACACGGCCCACCCTGATTTGTTGAAGGGCACTCAAGCCATGGCCATGGTCGAGGAGAGATTCCATCCAAAGCCACAGGTGGCGGTCGACCCCAAAACAGGCAAGCCTTTGCCACCCTCTCAACAGCCCACTCCAGCACCATCGGCCACGAAAGAGGACCAGAATGGCTTTTTTGGTGGGTTTTTCTCCTCGAAAAACAAAAAGAGATTGCAGCAAATGGAGGCCCCTCCCCCAGTGTTGCGTGCTACTGGCACTATGACGGAGCGCGAGCAAATGGAGACGGAGGTGATCAAGCTTTTGATTGACTCGTATTACAGCATTGTTCAGAGAACAGTGGCGGATCTCGTGCCAAAGGCCATCATGTTGAAGTTGATCACGAGATCCAAGGATGAGATCCAAAAGGAGTTGTTGCTGAAATTGTACTCAGCCCCAGACTTGGGAGACTTGGTGAAGGAGAATGACCTCACTGTGCAAAAGAGGAAGGAGTGCTTAAAGATGGTGGAAGTGTTGAGAAATGCCAGCGAGATTGTCAGCAGCGTTTAATGCTGATGCACATCTTTAGTGGGACTTGGGGAAAGAATGGCCTTAATAGTTAGAGAGTATATACGTTGATCAGAAGTGATTTGTTTTCGTTCAACACGGCTTCGGTGGCTTCCCACGGCACGTTGAATATACCGCTATTGATCTGGGGCATGCTGACAACAGGCCGGCCGTTGGCATCTTTTTCTATTCTCTCGATGTGCAGCGTTTGTTCCGCAAGACTTGCTATGCTAAGCCTAGTGTAGTCGAGGATTTGCGTCTCGCTACTTTTGAAGTCACTCGTAAATAAGCAAGCGATCACAGTATCCGCATCCTTTAGACTGGCTGCTTCTGTTGCAGGCACCAACAAACAGCTTCCGAGAAGATTTTGATTCTTCAAACAATGGTCCGCATAAAGCTTGTTGGCGTAAGGATACCTCTTACGAAACTGCGCTGCAATGCCTCCTCCCCACAGGCCAAACGGATTGCACGCATGTGCCAAGACTGTTGTTCCTCTACCTCGATGAGAGAACAAGTCCCTCTTAATGTAATTCGGCATGAGACGCAAAAAATACTGTATGCTTAGCTAAACTATGAGATACGAGGAAGCTGCAGTTGGCCGGACTGACAATGCTTTATTATCACGCAAGTAGACCTTTTTTAGAACCTGTTTCTTTAAACTTCTCAAACTTCTCGCTTCATCTCGATCGAGCGCACTCATGCACTCAGCAACCATTATGCCGAACGCTCAAGAGGAAATCGTCACTATGTACTCGTCGTCTGTGGCACTATCTTTTGATTTTTCCTCTTTGGCAAACTCGACACGTGTTCTTTTCCACTCCTCCACCTTTCGGCCTGTTTCATCCTCCGTAGGTGGAGTTCTGCCTGCGTTAATTCCGGTTTTATAGTAAATCATAAAGAGCTGGTCCTCACGTGACATCAGATCGAAGAAGGCGATTTCCTGAGGGATTTTACGGAAGACCCAAGTGCTAGGCGTGAGCTGCTTTGCGTTTTCCCGGCCCCAAGGGGTACTTTCAGACGACATGGGAGGAAAAGTGAAGATAAAAGAAGAAGGAAGTTGTGTCTGGACTTGTGGGGTTGACCTAGCAAGGGCCTGCCGCTTGAACGCGCTTTCCTAATGGGGTAATTTGTCAGAGGAAGGCTATTTAATGGGCGTTCAATTTCTATATATGATTTATTCTTCTTTTTTTTCTTCTTCTTTGGCTTCACACGAGTAGTCTTTGAGAGGTAAACTTTGAAGTTGATGGATCGCCCAAACCACCAAATGCTGCTTTATAGTGAAAAATCGATTACATGGCCGGTTGCGCTGAGCCTAGTTGAAGGCATGAAGCGTGGAGGGTTAGATTCCACATCCAACAGTGTAATTCGACACTCGAAGCACCACGTGTTCGTCGATCTTTTTAGCATGAAGTTGGAAGCTTAAGAAAAGTAAACCCAAAATAAAGAAAAGTCAAAGTCAAAATAAAAACAAAAATCGACATACTGTATCGAGAACTCCAAGATATTGTCTGGCTGGCTCCTTCAGTGAGGCTCGGTCCTGACAATTCACTCTTTTCAGCCGCACCACAGATTTTGCAGCCAATCTCCAGGCGAGTCACGACCACATTAACTTCTCTTTCTTTTTCTTCTCTCACATAGTCAGGAGATTAACAACCGAGAGGAAAAGTCCGAGAAGTTAAGAGTCGGGAAAATGCACGAAAAAATGCTTTATTGAAACATTTTCGACAAAATTCTGCATTCCCTGGCTTTTCACGCCTTACTTAGTTCATAGGCGCTCCAAATGGCTGGCGACGACATGTAACATGGGGGAGCATTCACGAGAAAATAAAAGAACGGTATTGCCATAGTATGTGAAAGGTTGTAAAACATGTTGTAAAGCATCCCAATTTTCTTTCTTCCACTTCTTGCTTCATATGCAAATCAAAATTTGGCCTCAGTGATCTCAAACAATTCTTATGAAATCTCCATTGCAAAGCTAAACGTGCGCACTCGCTGTAAGTGGCCTTAGACAATGCACCTGCTCATCTAATCAGCCCAGACCCCATAGAACACCTCCAAGTTTTTTGCAACAAACGGGAAATTTCATGCTTAAAAAACCCTGAAAAAAACAAAGATTCTACCCAATCTAGCCCAGACATTTCGAAACGCTTACAAACCAAGACTGGCGTGACACAACCACACCACGCCTCATGTCACGTGACCTCCTGTTACCCCGGCTTCCGTTCGCTCAATTGCAAAACCTGGACTTTCCCGCATGCACCCCATTTATTTCGCCGGAGAAGTCTCCAAAAGCTCATGGACCGCAACCAAGAAGATAGAAGAGCTCTAATACCGCAAACACTGGCGGGTCCGCCTCGGCAGCAGCTTCTTCGACGGAAACCAACCGTCGCACAACGCGTCTATAAACAAGCTCCTCCAGCAGACGAAACTGTGGTGACTTCTTGTAACCGGTGCGAGAAGGAATTTGTGCAGAAAAAGGCGCCTGAGCTGAATGGCGCCCGGGGCCGGATCGGACGTGTTCCTCGGCTCTACAAGTTGTGTGAACACTGTAGAGAAATGGCCAAAGGACGGTCGCGGAGATGGCAGATGCGTACCAGAGAACACGGAGGCTTGTGCCGTAGGTGTGGGTTAGAACTTGGTCCCGACGACGAGAAGTTTGTTTTGTGTGGAAAATGCCGCAAAGTCTTCCGAGAACGAAAGCTCCACCGTGCTCTAGAAGGCAAGTGTGTACAATGTAATGAGGTGTTGGGGGAAAAGAATATGACGCCAGAAGAATTCAAGGAAGTAGAGGAGGAAAAGGAAGCAGGCAAGGTTGTCCAGAGGCGGTGTAAAACATGCAGACTGTACAAACAAGGGACCAACACAAAACCGTTCAGTTCGGAGTTTGTCCAGAACATGTATAAGTGATGTAATATTTGGGATGTGCTTCGGGAATTGATAAGATGAAGAGGATAGTTGTAATTGATGCAATTGATAAAATGGAGGCCCTAGTTGTAATTGATGTAATTTTGACACAGACAGAGATTTACAACAGAGATTTACACCAACAACTTTTATCTTCTCTCAGGGGATAGATGACGACGTGCAGTGAAGAATTAAAAACAAACCAAAAAATGTAGACTTCATAGTTCTGACACTAGGACGCCTTGAATCATACTTTCCGCTCCATATTAAATTGCAGCAAATGTCGCCGGAGTCCCTAGATCAAACCTTGTTATAAGGGTGGAATGTCTCGTTAAGTTGAACACTCTAAACCGCAAAGAAAGCGGGGCACCCATTTGCTCAGTTGACATATATTCACCTTCTCGTTGTCCCTTCTCATTGCTGGTGCCCATAAGCGAAACTTAGCGACTCTCCAGGGCTCTTGTAGTTGATACCATTCACAATAAAACCCTGTTCGCTCCCGGCTCCGAAAAGATTCTCGATACTCTGGCTGGAACCCGCTTTTTCTTCGTACGAGGTGGCCTCTGGAGCGCATTCAAAGAGGAATTGCTGCGACACGAGTGCCGGTGCTACGGAGCCCGTGGCGTATCTGTCCAAAGGGGTCACCATGTGGAACTCTACCCGGTCGCCCTTACGTAATTTGGCTTCCGGAGAAATGGCGAGCAAATCTGCTTTTGCACCCCAGCCACCACCGCCAGCGATCACCTCGTACTTTTTTGGGGGCGCCGTGGAACCCTCAGAGTAGACTTTCACATAGACTTTGGTCTCCTTGCTGGCCAAGTCCATGAGTTTTCTATTTTTCTCGAGATACTGCGAAGCAGGCTGCCTATTAATGCTCTTGACCAAGTTTCCCGTACAATTAGTGATGATCAATTCCTGGTCCACGGTCAAAGATGTCCACCTATCGCGAGAAACGGGCGGATTCAACCTGGGTGCCAAGTCCGGGAGTGTCACCTGCAACTCGGATAGAGTTTGGCCCATATGACCCGACAACGGCGACTGAGGATCATTTTTCTGGAAATAAAAGAGCGTGGTAAGCGTGTTTGTGGCAAACGCCGTGTTTGCCAAAGCTAAATCAATGACGTTGCCCTGAATTTTCAAGCTCAAGTTGCCCTCAACATGCTTCCAGTTAACTTTTGCACCCACCGGCGAGATTCCATCACTTTCTCTCAATGGAGGCCTAGAATCTTTCGCTGCCAAAAGCGTTGAAGGGCCTATTTTCATCAAGGAGTCCATCCAGAGCTCGGAAATACCACTGCCAGCTCCATTGGGCACGGTTCGGTCGACCCCGGCAACGACTATTTGTAGTCCCATGTGCTGATGGAGATGAATAGCGTTTTCAATCACCAACGGGAGGTTTTGAGGCGTTGAGAGAAAAATCACCAGGCGAGCATTTAGGTTGGTTGGAACATGGACACCGCTATCTTTCTTTGGAAATATTGTTGTTCTAGCAAAAAAAGATGTCTTAATTCGGGAGGAAGTGGAAAAGTTTCGAAGGAATGCCGTGGGCAGGATGGGTGAAAACATGCTCCGGTAAAGTGGCGAAAAAACGCGTAAAAACGAGGATTTTACAAACTTGGGTGATCTCAGAGCAATTTCAGATGTGCCTTCATTCAAAGAAGAGCCCTCCCCGCCTGACTATTCGAAAAAAGTACGATGCAACACCACACTAATTTATCGCATTTGTATGAAGCCAAAACGTTTCTGATGCTTCGCAGCCTCCTCATGCGCACTTCGAACTTCGCACCAGAAGCATAATTAGAAATTGAGGCTGGGGCTAGAGATAAATTCAAAGAGCTCAGAGCAAAGAGCCTAATCAAGATACGTTACTGTTCTTCCGCCTTTATATATATACTCCTTTGCCAGTGTATCCTGAAAAGCGTATCCTGAAAAGCAATCACGTTTACCCAATTTTTCTGCGCTTCGTCTCTGCGTCTTGCCCTTTCTTTCCATCTAAACCAAATACCTTCTCTTCGTCTTGCCCCGTCTTCTTCTCAGTCTCTTTCGTCGTATTCGCCCCCACAAGCGCCTCTTGTTTTCTCATTTCCTCCGCCACGTCAATGCTCTCTCCACTATCAAGCACAGTTTTCAAAACAGGCCCCCATACCTGCTCGTCACGGTCGGTGAAGTCAGATATCCGAAACACGTTTTTTCCTAGCTCCCAGTTGGCCTGCTTCGACCGCACCAACTCGACCATATGCGCCAGCAGACCCACTGCGCGGCCCAAGTCACTGACCAAGCTTCTGATGTAGGTGCCTGATCCTACCGTGGCCGTAGCATGGAACACAGGAGGATGCTCGGTGAACGGAAGCTTGGGATCCACTAGTTTTGGATGAATCGAGGTGGTTTTCTGTTCTTCTTTCACTTCGGCGTTGCCCATGAACTCCTCCGAGTAGCAGAGTTCGTGGTCGTTGAGCGTGGGGTTATTGAACACAGCATTGCCCATGGAGTCTCCTTCAGAACTGCACTTGAGAGCACTATACTTGTCACTGGGGCCGAAATCATCATGTACTTCTATCAGGTGCACCTTGACTTCACGTGGCTCGATCGCCTTGGGCACTGGAATGCCCTGCCGGGCGTACTCGTACAATGGTTTACCGTCAACTTTGAGAGCAGAGTAAATCGGCGGGGTTTGCTTGATTTTGCCAACGAATTTCGCCGCAGCGTGCCTCAAGGAGTCAAGCGTCACGTGGGAATACTCGGTTTGTGTCACTACTTCTCCCTCCGAGTCGCCTGTCGTTGTCAGTTGGCCCAACATGGCGCGGGTCTCGTAAGTCTTGGTACATTCGCCCAAATAGTAGCTTAATTGCTTGGTTCCGGTGCCCACACCTATAATAAGGACACCCGAGGCCAAGGGGTCCAAAGTCCCGCCATGGCCGACTTTTATTTGTGTTTTGCGCACGCGGTTGGCGATTTTAGAAGCCAGCCATTTGGTGCCCTGGGTCAATTCTACTCTAACCTTTTCCCTCATTGCCTTTAAGTCCGGCGCAAACACATTGGATTTGTCGAAAATCGTTTTGATTTGTTGCACGACTGCCGAAGACGAGACGCCGCTTGGCTTTTCCACCGCTAGAATTCCATTCATGTTGCGTGGCACAGACCGCTTCCACATAAATTGGAGAAAATAGAGATAAGATTCGAGAAGCCCATCGCGTGGAGCGTGCGCATGCGGCAACGCGGATGGGAATGAAAATGGGAAATTAAGGCCCGATTGGAGAGAATTAATTCCGACGACAAGAAGTTGGGATTGAGAAATAAAGAATGAAAAAAAGAACAAAAGCAAGAACAAAACAATGGGAATGAAAAAAGAAGCAGAAACCACCGATTGTCTTTGGCAATTGTATGCTTCTTTCTCTGTAGCTCCAAAAGCCTTCGCCAAGTACAGTGCAGTTCCCTGTGTGCGGCGCAGCGGTGATAAATCGGTGATGGCCAATTAAACAGTAAATAAACAGACTGGCCAACAGAATGGGCCAATTGTGAAGCCTACTGGTTTTTTCCCCCCCTTTTTCCCCCTTTTTTTGTCTTCCTTTTTTCCTTCTTTTTTCCTTCTTTTTTCCTTCTTTTTTCCTTCTTTTTTCCTTCTTTTTTCTCTTCCTTTTTCCCTTCTCACCCTCTCATTTCCGCTCTCTTTCCGTTCCTCTCCTCTTCCTCCTTTGTTTCCCCTTTGCTATCCGAGCTATGGCTTTTTCTTTTCCCGTGCGTTTGTTCGAGCTGGCGAAATGCCCGTGTTTCGGGTGCCATGGGAAACTGAAAGTCAAGCGATAACACGGCGCTTCTCAGCAACGGGACCATCCGTAGATCCGGATGCCTTTGGCCCAATTTCACATTTACCTCCTCCACGTACTCATCCGCTTTCTTCAAGTTCTGACTGAATCGGGAGCTCGTGAAAAACTTCGTAATCAATGTCGAATATAGTGTACCTGAGGCAAAGTCCAACACATTTTCTAGCCAGCTGCTTCTGTTGCAGGGGCTGGCGGTTTCGTACATGAGGCGATTGATTGTACTTACGATCTCTACAAACTCGCTTTCCGAAATCCATCTCGGAACCAATGGAGTGAGCGAAGTCGTCCCAAAAGCATACCCTTTATATATGCCCGCGGCTTCAAATTGGCTCAATGAATCGTTGCGTAAGGCGGCCGGTTCCTGGCCCGGACTATAGACGGAAAATTGTGGAACCATATACAGCTCCTCACAAGTATCGTAGACCCGGGGAATTCGTACAATTCTCGTGCGGTTAAACAGGGCGTCGTTTTTTGTAATGTACGGGTTCGGGAAGTGGTTGATTACGAGAGCCGGGAGAGCTTCTCCAGTTCTGGACTTTGCTTTGTGCTCATGATGTAGCTCGTCGTTAGAGGATGAGCTAATTGTCTCATACTCTGTGACGATATACTCGTGATAGTTGAAGAGCACTAGATCCTTTGGCGCATTGAGATTTGAGTATTTTGTGAGCGGATTGTTCATTGGCCAGCTACAAGGAAACAATATGCAAGAAAGAATTAGGGTGGAGAGCAGATAAGATATGAATCCGATTCTCAGACCAATTAAGAGCTAAAAGACTTGTGTGCACAACCCAGGGCGAAAAACGAGCCTCAACTCAGCACCCAGTGCGAGTCGAACAGACGACATTGTTATGGCGCACCTATGCGGGTCTTGTAGACTGCCAACTGCCCGATCAAAAGACACAGAAATAATTCGGCTAAACTTTTTATTTGAGGAAATGAAAAAAAAGTGATTTCGCCCAGGATCGAACTGGGGACGTTCTGCGTGTTAAGCAGATGCCATAACCAACTAGACCACGAAACCAACGATGTTTTTTCTGGTTCGGAGCTATAAATATAGTCTAAAGTGAATTGTAGACTATGTATGCAGAAAAGTCTTTTTCACATACGAATAAACCGAATTTTCCATCAGAAGAAGCATTTAAGCCTTCTTTCATATATGCAAGACCTATAATTAGAGAAGTAGTGATAGAAAAGACCCGTGCTTTCGCCAAGTTCAGATATAAGATGTAATTATGGACCTGGCATGGTGGAGATTGAGACTTTAAGCACACCATCATTTGGGATGTGAGTGGAATTCTTTTAATGACAAGAGAAGCTCTCACCCTTTTAAACGAAAACGTATTGCAGAATAAATATTTATTTGCCCCTTCTGAAAATTCCCCACACATTACTCGTGAAAGCAATTTCTCGTTCTCTTGGACAAACCCTAATACAACTGCGGGCGCGCGCACGACCCACTCTCGGACTATATAAAGCGCCTGTTGTCGAAGTATTTTTTTTTTTTCTGCGCTTTCTTTTCCTAACGTTATCCGAGATTCTGAGAAAATGTATGTCAGATAAACCTAAATTGTGCTACTTGATGATATTCCGTCCGCAAGGACACGCTTAACCCAGCTCATTTGATATACTGTTCATGATAAGAATTTTTCCATTAGATAGCTGATAGCACATTAACAAGTTTTCTAACCACAACCACTAACATCAATAGAAAAGGTATTCTGCCTGCTTCCAGCCCCAAATAAGCTGAGAATCAAAAAATGACATGACTTCTCTTCATGCCAGCAAAATAGCGCATTTATCGCTGGAACTTTTCTCGTAGACACAATCTCTCAAAAGCAAACGTTGATGATTGTAGACTACAAAAGGAGACACCCGAAGCATAGCTCACAGTACAATTCAAGCAAGAAGTTTCAGGGAATGGTCTTTTGTGTATCTTTTCAGACCTTTTCTTGCCAATGGAGCTAGAGTAAGTGGCTGAAAGGGATAGAACGCACTGTCAGTAGCGGAAAACAGGAAACGATTGAAGAACACTAGGGGCACGCTTTCTCTATAATTCATCCCCTATGGCCCAATTGCGAGGTTTTTGATTTTTCATGTATACTGTGAAAGGCCTTTTTCTATTCGACGGAATATTGCTGAAGTACGAGGCGAAAAGAGAGAGGAGGTTTCAATAATGGAACGAAAACCACCAAGACCACAAGTGCAAGTATTACACCAATTGGAGAATGCAAAAGTAAGAACAAAAATAACAACGTTAATGTGAAAATCTAAAAAAACCGTTCTTCAGACTTGATCAAGTCCGCACTAACTTTTTTTTCTTCCTCTCGCCAGTGCTGTCTTCCGTTGTAAAATAGCGTTGCACGTTGTACGAAAACGGCGGGGTTCAAAAACGTATTCACGAAGACACTTCTGACTTCCGAATTCAAATGACAATTTCGTACAATTACCGGCCTTTATATGTGTTTTTACTTTGTAGGGAATTGTTGGAAATGACTGAAGGAATTCGACAGCGTTAGAAACTGGATCAATCGGTTAAAATTTTAATGGCTTCGCGTTATGTTTCATCAGGCGAAAGCACTTCCACGAACAATTGCCAGGCGAACTGAGACTTGTCAAGGGATTCCTCCTCACACCGATACCTCCCAGCACATGTTTTTAATGTGAATGGGAGCTCTTTTTTCTTTCTCTCTTTTCTTTCTTTCTATAAATCTTGACTGGCTGAGTTTTGATTGTTCTTCGTCGCGCAGCATAGGCTTCTTCACAAGATCGAGGGTGCAAATATTCCTGCCGCATCAAGACAAATATCAATTCCCCTTCCAATAACCATGGCTAAACTTTACAACGTTTCTGTATTTTGATTCTTATTAAGTCTTCTATTCTCTTCTCTTTTATCTTGCTTATTTTTATACTTTTCTTTTTCTCTTCCTCCCTTTCCCTTCCTTATTTTTACTCTCTCTTCAGGCCTTGCAGAAATACCTCTCCAGGTGCTAGCCCACCCAGGCGGAAAGCTCGTGGTGCGAAAATTTTCTAGCACGAGGCTCCGAGACACGCCAAGCGAGATCATATAAAATTCTTTAGGCTCTTCCAAGCCACCAAATTGCCCGGGAAAAACCACCGCACCCTTCAGAAACACCCATAGAAGCGGCCCAGGTCCTCATAAGCCCCCGAAAAATGCTTCCGAGATCGATCACGCGGCGTGTTGGTCTAGCAAACAGAGCGTTGAGACCAGCACGCTTGGTACGGTACCAAACGACGGTTGCACCCGGTGAAAAAGCAGGAAATCCCGGTGAAAAAGCAGCCACGCTTGCTACCGAAGGAGGCGGTGAAACACCCGCAAGCGAAGCCCGAAACAGCGAGGGAAAAGGCGCCTCAGGCCAGCCCTCAAGAAACAATTCCCCATATAACCGAAAGCTCCACGATATCGTCAACCAGGTGAAGAAATCAGTGAACGGAGTGGATGCCCCAGATAGTGACGAGCTCGCCGAGGCCATTGATATCTTTGAGGAGGGTGTTGCGTACTTGCGAGAGATACAAATGACGGAAGGAATTGCCGAGGATGCACTCTACTCTCTCTTCCAGCCAGTTCTGGCCAAGTTGTTTGACTTGGTGTTGGCCGAAGACGCCCAGTTAGGCACGCGCACCGTCGAATCGATTCTCGACATGTTGGTGGAGCACCGGGTCGCTCATACCTACCATTTCATAGCCGTGCAGAAGCGTATTTTGGAAAACCCAGATGATGCCGAGGCTTACCCCAAGGTGTTGCAGTTGTGGATCACGTTTTTGGACTATTCCAAGCAAATGACCACCGCGGGCGCCGGGCGGTTGATCCGCGGCGCGTTCGGCGTCTACCGAGACCGTGATTATCAGCTGTCGGACATGTTACGGTTGGCGTATTTTGCGTTGGTTTCTCACTGTATCCGGACGGGCGAGGAGTACGATTTGCTGACCACGGTGAAGATCTTGCAAGTGGAGGATGTGACGAAAATCCCGCCGCTGTACCTAGTGACGCTGACGTTGTCCCGGCTCGGCTTAAGAAACGTGTTGGAGGCGGACTTGCAAAGCTTTGTTCGGAAACTGAGCGAACGGGATATCAAGAACATGGACCCCAACGGGGTGTTTGTGGCGAGGAAAATCGAAACGTACATCCGCCTCGGCAGAGGCAACGCTTTACGGAAGCTTTTCGGCGAGATGAAGAATGCGTCGGTGAAAAACTCTCTTGCTATCTCGGAACAGACGCTAAACCGGATGATGCACGCGTTTATCGAGGTGAAGTTCTTTGACGACGCCCTCGCCATTTTTGCGGCCATGTGCAACGGGCTCATTGCCAAGCCTCTGGCGGCGTCGTGGGAATTGGTGATCAAGGCGCTCGGCCACCCATCGAATGTGACGGGAATGACGGAAAAAGCGAAATCCGACGCCGTGAAAAAAGTCGAGGCCACTTTCAACACCATGATTGCCTCTGGTATTGAGGTGAACGCCAAGGTGCTTGGGGTGTTTATCGGTAGTCTCTCCAACTTAAACAGACCCGACTTGGTGGCGAAGTATTTGGAACAATATAAGCACGTGCCCGTGGTGCACATGACCAGGAACAACATTTTGATTGGTCTCTCGCTCAACAAGAACCTTGATGAGGCGGAAACCAAGATGAAGCTGTATTTGCAGGAGGACCCCACCTACGTTCCGTCCACCAGCGTCATGAACACTTTTTTGGCACATTATGTTGCCGAGGGCAACGATAAAGCCGTGGAGGGAATCCTCGATTTCATGAATTCCAAGGGCATCGAGGAAAACATCGCCACGGCCACCACGGTTCTCAACTACTACTTCAAGACCTACCGTGAGAAGGGAATGGTGCCTAATGTGCACGAATTGTTGGGTGAAGTGATCAAAGACACTGCGAAATGGGACCAGCACATGGTGGCCACGCTCATAGATGGTCTTGTCAAGGATGGCGTCAACATGGATGCTGCAAGGGCGGTCTTCCAGTACTTTTGCGAGACCAGAAGACGATTCAAGCATTCTGGGGGAATGTTGACATCAATGATTAAGGCCGAGATGGAGTTTGGATCCTTGCATAATGCCGAAGAGTTGTTTGAGTGGTACATCAAGAACTTACGAAACGAAACCGTCATGTATAACATGATGATCAAGGGCTTGCTTATGAAGCGAGAGTCGTTGGCCTTGAAGTACTACAGGGACCTTTGTGAACAGCGTGTCTTCAATGTCATGCCTAACTTCTACACATACTTTTTCCTTCTCGAGCACTTCAAGCGAAAGGACGACCGCAAGAGGATCCAGTGGGTTCTTGACGAGATTGCCAGTGCCAACTTGACAGACTTTGGAAAGGACTTGCCGAGAAACATCAAGGCCTTGAGTAGAGACTACGAGGTGTCGCCCGAATTGCTTGCTGCTATTTCCGGTGGCCCATGATACCGGCCGGTCCATTTAGAGAGACCGGGTCTTGTAAATATTGAACATGAACATGAACATGAACATGAACATGAACATGAACATGAACATGAACATGAACATGAACATGAACATGAACATGAACATGAACATGAACATGAACATGAACATGAACATGAACATGAACATGAACATGAAGCATAACAATCCGTGTTTTGGAGATAATGGGCGCAGTGTCACCACTTCTCGAAGACTTCAAGAGACTTCTCCATTCAAGTAAAGGTGGCGGTGGGGCGGTGGTGTCCCGGTCAGCACCCCGCCACGTGCAAAAGCCATAGTGTTGACGTGGGGCAATCCAATGCGCAAATCACTACGTCACAATCATGTCTTCCGGTCCTCGAAGTCACCCATGGCCCTTTTCCATATAGGAGTGAACCAGCGATCAAATCTGTCCAAAGCAGCTGTAGGCGAGTCAAGCGCTGGGCGCGTGTCTAACATGAACGCCGGCATACCGGTTTCTTCATCGTCAGGAGCGCCATAGTAGTCAATCACGTACCGCACTTTTTGCCAGCCCTTGTGCAAGCCCTCAGACCTCAACACGGTCCAGTCATGGCGGTCGAAGGGCGGCTGTGTATTGAAAGTCTCGGGGAAAAGCTTGCCCAAATAGAGGTACATTCTGGCGCGAGGCGACAAATCATGAGGCCTTCCTGTGAACTTCTCTAGCCGCGGTCCCACTTTTGTCTCGAGAGTGTGCTTCTGCTCCCAGTCCAAAATCTGCTGCCACGCCCCTTCGTTTAGAAAATTGTGCACTTCTACCATCGATTCGACTGCAGTTTCGTCGATGCCTTGCCCCTTGCCCTTCTTCAACATGGCATTAAGCATTTGCTGCGGAGAAGGATACTCCCAGTTACCCTGATCGACCAGGGTACCTCTGGGAATCGATGAAATCGTTCTTTCCGTCGAAAGAACCACTTTTTGGCCTGGTGCACGCTCGGAAGAAATCGCCATGGGCATGTTATTGAGGGGATTCAACACTTCGATATCGTCATCATCCCGCCCACTTTTTTTGACGGGACAAACGGCAGCAGGAAGATTTTTGTGATCGATGGGGCACACAGCGGGAGAAGAAGAAGACGTTCTCTGTGTGGTGGCAGGATTTTCAGCCCAAAACCAGCCCATATTTGATTAATCGAGTCGGCGGCAAACGGGGAAAAATGAGCTTTTGCAATCAGACAAAAAAAAAAAAAGAAAATAGGTGAGAGAAAAAATGCGGTGTGGGCCTGATTTCCAAGTGCTACCTAAAAGAAAGTGGCGTTTAGCAAAACAGATGGATAAGTCAAGAATTCTCACCTTGTGGAAGGCAAAACAAGGATCCTTTAAATCTGGTTCAAGTGTTAATAAAAGCGCTGAGATCAAGGAAATGGTTGCATTGAGGGAGATTGAAATTTGGTGGACTTCCGCGGGCGAGAACACCCGTGCACCAGATCCCAGGTGGTAGATGAGGAGGAGCCCTAATGCCTTGAATTTCATTTTGGGATCAGATTCTTGAAATGAGCTAGCGTGGTAATATCGCGTTTTCCGTGATTCTGTATTACGCGTATACCATAGTAGCACGATATGAAGAATTCTTCAGTCTTCAATTTTTATTGATTTGTCTTGACGGCTCTGTCAAATGAGTAGCACAGGGAATCTTGTTGGCCCTACCAGACCACGCCCTTTTTGTTCTGCCCCTTCATAAAAATAAAAAATGAAAGGAAGACCTATGCCTCTTGAAAGAAACTCATAATAAAACTATGTCCGATCACCGACATATTCTCGTGAAATGTGAAAGCAATGAAAGAGACTTCCGTACCCCTATATTTCGACACCCCGTCATAACGTCATTTGCCACATGCTTCTAAATTGAGTGATGCAAAGGGCAAGTCATAAAAGAGAATATCCACAAGGGGGAGATATACCGGCTCGAATTTAATATGGGACCATGGGCCTACATCATAACTGGGTAAAGCGGAGAACGAGACATTTTCAAAAGAAACCCTTAATCGCATATCTGCAACTTACAAGGAGGTTCATGTGCGATAGGAGCAATTCATCACTGGGGCGTCACAGGTTTGAGGGTGGAAGGAGGCTGAGAAGCGCGACGCCCCGATCAACATTCTGCACAACGTGGGCATGCATCGTGGCTAATGCAAGATGAGGTTGGAGGCTTACCTCATGATTTGCATGGTGATGCTTTGGGCCCAAACTATGGAATGCACTTCATGACGTTCCTCAGTAGTTCAAGAATGTTGTGGTGTTCTGCCATGCTCCTAAAACTTCTTCGATTTCCGTTAAGTTGTTAATGTTGGCCAATTGGAAGGGTGGGGCATCTGCAGGGCATCAGTGGGGCACCCGTAGGATATTCTGCAGGAGGGCTCGTGTATGTCCGAAGTGCATGTGCCACCTGTGGAAAATATACGAGAAATGTCGCAAGGCACAGCGCTCCTAAAGCAAGGCGGGCACGCCAGGTGGAGATCACAAGTTGGCCGTTTATGGCTGCAAACCTAGAAAGCCCAAAACACCTCCTTATGTTCGAAATAACCATCTGTATTTTCAAACAATCGTTCAACATTCAATCTCGCTTACCCGGTCTTCACTTTTCAGTAAAGGGCAATCCCCCTAAAACCTTTTGCTCTGGCTAATGGGTGGGCAAATTTCGAGGGGCTGCGGGGCGTGTGGACATTTTGCGACTTCTCGAGTGTTATGGAGTGGTGTCGCGTGTCGCGAGACAGTATCGGGATTGTCCCTGTCTTTGCCCGACTCTGCCACAGATAGCAAGAGAAGATAGGAATATAGGAGAGGAAAAGAAGCAAGGGAGGAGAGAAATGAAAGCAAACAAACAAACAAACAAAAAAAAACAACAACAAAAAATATCAAACAAGCTAACAGCCCAAAACGGAAAGCTGAAAACAAATACATGATCAGCCAAAAGGGTTTCTTTGCTTCCCGATTTCTGATTGATGTTTACATGTTATCTGATATGACTGTTCCAGGAATTGCCCTTGCTGGAACTGCTATGAGCAAAATACCGTATCTAACAAATTAGATTGACGTCATTGATGAAGGGAAGTGTAATGGCCAACGCAAAAACGAAGAAGAAAACAGAAATCAATAATATGAATCAAATCTACTCATCTATGCGTTCGAACCATCTCTCACGTTCTTTAAATTGACTCCTTTTACTCCTTGGAGAGGCTTCAATCACATGTAATTTGTAACCATCTCAATGCGAGTGACGTGAGAATGCAGAGCACGCGTCCACAGGCCAGACTCACTGATTGCAGAACACATAAAGAGCAAACGAATCTGAAAATCGCTTATAAGTCGTTAAAAGTCCGCTCTCTTGCGGACAAAATAGAAATATGACAATATTGATAATGGAAACACATTTCAAATTCAGGGGATACTGAAAAAGCGAACCAATTCTCGACAACTTTGGCAAAAAAAAAAAAAAAATGTTTTCTCTTAACTCTAACAAGCTCAAACCCTAAATTAAAGTGCACGCACCAGCAAAAGCATACACTCACTTAAGGCCGCACAGCTTTAAATTTTTCTCTTACTGAGAGTCGGGAAGAATTGCCGGTTTCCCTTCGATTTTTCTCTTTGTGTTTATTTTGTTTGCCTTGGCCGGACTCCACAGGTGCCAGTGTTGAGGGCCGAAATCCGGCGGAATGTTAACATTGCTCGCGTAAATAATTCCAGATTCCCGCTACTGACTTGCCCGTTTTTTAGCTTCAAACCTCGCAGTCGCCTGTCTCTTGTGAAGAGATTGCGATGCGCGTTAAGCTCAAGCTTCGTAGCCGGCAAAAAGCAATTGGCGTTGTTGGAGACTGTAAATTTCCATTAATAAGCGAAAAAGATCATGGGCTGAAAACGTATCCTTTATCATCGTAAAGCTGGATTCCACGGAAGACGCCTTGCCATATCCATACATTTGCATGGGAGCATGGTTAGGAAGTGCCCGCCGCACGAATATACAGAAAGAAGAAACAAGAACCGAGGGAAAACCGGGGCCTCCATCACGTGACAAGCCCAATGGGGCCGGCGCGCGCAGAATGTCGCCCCGGTTCTGCCTTCAATCGAAGGGGTTGTACATATTGCCAAGTCTGATTACGCGGTGGTTACGCAAGCCCCGGACCATGTGCAGACTAGCGCTATCTTGGATGTCGCTACCAAATTTAAACCCACGAAGAATGTCTCATTTGGAGATCGGAATGTTGGATGGCTGGCCTTCCAGACCATTGGCACACGTGGTTTAGACGTTTTGTCAATAGGTAGCATTTGAAGAAACAGCATGAATATCCCTCAGCTCATGTATGGAGGTGAAGATAAGCCAGAGGGCAGGGGCAGACAGAAATTTTTCCTCCTGTATTCGTGTCCGGAATCCCTCATAAAAATTTCTGTCCTACCGCCATCCACAGTTCAGGCATATACTGGAAGACTGTGCATGCGCATTCCGGCGACACTAGCTATTCTTCGGTTTAATTATCCGCCGCTTGCATTGGCAATGCAGTTTGGGGAATTCGATCCAGAATCTATATTTGTCAAGAATAACCGGCTTTCTCTAATGATCCCCCAAACTCTCTAACAGACTCAAGAATTTGTTCTCTGATGCTAAACATCTTCAGAGCTTATTGGGAAAGCTTGGATGTGCCGCACGTGGCTTTGGGAGGTAAGGCGTGTGCGGTTGCGCGTATCCTTTGAGGCATCGCTCGTACGATAAGGAGTGCCGTACCTGTTTCATGAATGAGCTAGCGACATAGGAAAGGACTCAAATCGAGCAAGTAAAGTTGTGAGTTATAAACCATGGCCTGCGGGTCGATTTGACCCGGGATCACAGCGGGAATTTCCGGGACATGATTCCTTCCGGAACTGGCTTCCCTTGCCCGTCGGAATTTTTGCCCTGGGGTTGGTGGAATGTCGACTCCGGGGTGCATATAGTGCCACTGAATTGGTGTCCTACCCAAAGCCTTGCCCGGTTCGGGAGTGTGCGAAGGTAATGTCGCGCTACCCAGTTGCAACTTTGCGGGCTTCGAGACATCCGTTCGTCGTTGGAAAAAAAAATATCACATGTCCCCGTATTTGGAAGAGGTATTAAAGTAGGAGTAAATATGTGAAACGGGTGTTTTCAGGATAACTCAAGCAACCGAGGTGAGCCAGAGACATTCCAAGCCGCATGGGCCAAAAAAAAAAACAAAAAAAAAAAAAAATACCGAAATTGAGGTACATGTATTGAACAAAGTCTTCTCGGGCCTCGCGACATTCTGGCTCTAGGCCAGTTCGCGGCTCCTCTTCCAATAGATCGGTAGATAGGGGCTCAAGCTAAGTGCTGTGATTCACTGTATCTCAGGCAAATCATACAACAGTTACGAAACTATTGTGAACAAAATTATCTTGGCCTTAGCTATGAAGGACTGTGTCTGCTAAAAGACCTTTTCCAAGCCATTGCTCTGGATTCTTCAGGCTCTAAAAACACAGGCACAATGGGGGCTTTGTTTTAAGAGCTGAAAAAAAAAAAAAAAAAAAAACACATCTCTGGATCAAGCCGTTGTAAACGTTTTTCTGAATACGTACAACTGCCATTCCGTTTTCACCCAAGCCCCTGCAGATTGCATTCCTTCAACCTTGAACGGATTGGCATGAGTCCTAAAAAAATACCCAGTCCCTGCTAAGCCCTGAGCCTCACGGTTGTGAAGGGGACACGGGTGCGACATTAGATACAATCGGGTGTTGCCAAGTAGTGGAAGAAAAAAGAAAGGAAGAAAAAAAAAAAAAATTCTCTGAGCGTGATCATAGGAAGCCCAGACCAGTAGTAAGAAATTTGTGTACAAGTTCACAAGAAAATCAGAAAGGGCTATAATTCAGGTACCATATCCGTTCCTGGGAAAAAAGAAAGGGGGAAAGGGAAAAGGGTGTCGTGGGATTTCTTTTTCACGAGGTTGATTTTCACGTGACTTTTTCCGTTCTTTCTTTCTTTCTTTCTTTCTGATTGTCGTGTTCGCAGCGGAAATAGCCGTTTTCGTGGATCGGCATTACATGACGTTCTAGCACCAAAAGCATCGTTAGGGAAAGAAAAAGAAAAAAAAAAGCAAACCGAAAAAAATATATTCTCTCCCAAAACCTCCTTCCCTTGGCGAGAACGCTGGCGCTCGGCCTGGCACAGCCAAGGAGAAACCATCGTAAACGGGATCTATATACAGTTCCGCGTCGTAAAGCCACAGCACGGCATGCGGCAGAAACCACCACCACCACCACCACCACCAAAAACAATCGATGTCTTACACGCAGGCCCGTACACCACGACACCTCACAACACTACACTACAAATCCCGGCACGAATTGTAATGTTCCCCGAGCCCGTAGCTGTGTTTGAAGTACGCCACAACTAGCTGCGGCAACGTCCCCAGCTCGTTAAACACGATGGGTGCGCTCCCCGCAACGAGCACTTTTATCGGGCAGTCGTAGACCGAAGCAA
Source organism: [Candida] golubevii (assembly GCA_030582695.1). NCBI lineage: Eukaryota > Fungi > Ascomycota > Pichiomycetes > Serinales > Metschnikowiaceae > Metschnikowia > [Candida] golubevii. Next base: position 811 of record JAJMGV010000009.1, on the reverse strand, counting down.
GTGCGGCAATCTCCAAATCAGAGCCCCACATGGCCGTTTCCTCCAACTCCTGGGTGTACTGGTGTACGTCCCGTAGCGTCATTGTTTCTTGGTCAAAGAGATAGGGCAAATACGAATCGGGATTGGCTCGGATATGCTGAGCCGCCTGTTTTCGAAGCTCAGATACAGAGTGGCCCGAGGGTGTTTCGTGTGTTTCGCTTGATTCCACGTTTTTGTGCCGAAGATCCAATTGGTCCTGAATCGACAGGAAAAGACAGTGCCCGTCAGGCTTGATCTCAAAGAGTTGAAGGCCTTGTGCCAGCAAAAGTTGGCGCATGCTTTCTGCCTCAATGGCTCTGTAGTCAACGGCGTTTGCCGCTTCTGCTTCTGCTTCCGCCTTAACAGCGTCGATTTGAGCCTGTCTTTTGGCAATTCTCTCTTTGGCCCGATTCCGTTTCTTGCCGCCCTGAGCAATGGGACTCACGACATTTTCGTGCACACTATGCGGCGGATTTGCAACCCCATTTTCTTGCCCAAGGCGTGAATTTGGCTCAGACAGAGCATTTATGTCCATGGCGGCTAGCAATTGCTCGGGGGAAACTTGGGGTTCTTCTTCAACGGGAGCGCCCACGATTTCCGCAATTTCCTTTTGGTGCCTGGCGTCTAGGCTACTTTGCAAATCTGCAAATTTGGTGTTGACCGCTTTACGGGTATTTTTCAGCGCCTGTTTTTTCAAGGCGGTGATTTGGGCCACCAAGTCTTTTTGCTCCTTGCGATGGCGGGCCAATAGCTCGTCCATTAAAGAATGAAAATGAAAAAGGGGTGGGGGAAG
>JAJMGV010000008.1:127082-291092 GCA_030582695.1 [Candida] golubevii | reverse complement strand
ACCAGAATCAGTAGCAACAGACCCGTTTGAGTTGGTGGTGGTGAATGTTGTGGTGTATGGCACGGCTGTTGACGATGATCTAATCACTGACGACGATGATCCAAAGACTGAAGTGGTCGTAGTGAGAGATCCCGCAGAGTTAGTGGTCACAATCACAACACCAGAATCAGTAGCAACAGACCCGTTTGAGTTGGTGGTGGTGAATGTTGTGGTGTATGTCCTTGTTTGGCTCGTGTCATAGCTCTCACTTGCAACTGATGAACTAGAACCTCGAAATGTGGAGGAGCTAAAATCAGGTACAGTGTAAGAGCTGGAGCTGGCATCAGAAGTGGTGTTGACGTTCGTGCCTGAAGCGCTAGCCTGTGTACTTGAACTTGGATAGTACTCGTTCGAACTAGAACTTGAGCCTGACTCATTTGAAGTCGAATGTGTGATATGTGAGTTGGAGCTGCTAGCATATGAACTCGAACTTGAGATTTTTGAGCTTGAGCTTATCCCAGAGGTGCTACTTGATGAGTATGTCAGAGAAGACAGTGATGATGGTAAGGTCGGTATCTTGGGAAACGTAAAGTTACAGGAGCAGACAGAGGGAATATCGTTGGGTGGAGGCCCACTATAACTGATGCTCCTGCTGTCTAGCGCCGTCGAGTTAATTGTAAACAACGAGGGCTGGTAACCCATCCCGATGTCAAAATCCACTGAAAAAGACGTAAGCCCGGGATATTTGAGAGCAAGGTTTAAAATTCCTGTTTTGGTATCGTAGTTGTATGTGTTGAAAAGGATGTTGGAGGTGATAACATTCCGATTTCCAAAACCAGCAACTTTATAGGGGGCTTGTCGGCTAGAAGTAAGGTCACTAAGTGATGTGAACCTAAGAATTGAGTCATTTTCGGTGAGGTAAAGAATCTGTTCTGTGTCAAAGGTATTTTCAAGGCCCAGTAGAATTAATTGGGACAGTTTGCCGATGGTCACACATCCTTCACCTTCAATTCTTGTGGTTTGTCTCCATTCAGTATTCTGCAAACATATAGACCCATGATTTTTGACTTCAGAAGGGCCTCCAATTTCCGCAGGGGTACTTCTGCCAGACACTGTTTTCAACACAATCATACCGGTATTCACCCAGCTAGAATTACCATTGAGAACGTAAGAATTCCCCAGAAGAGGCGCCCCCGCGATACCCAAGTACATTTCTCCAGTGTTGTGAAAAGTTTTTGTGGGACTGAACGTGTAACTCGAGGCGAATTCAGTCTCTAAAGCGTTAAAAGAAAGAGTTCCATCATTTGAAAAAGCTCCGCCGGTCAAAGAGAAAGATGAGAATCCCCCAGTAGTACTCATATAAAACCCCCCTTGGTTGCTAACCGATCCTCCAGTTAAAAAGATAGCGTTTTCAACAATCGAGTAAAAAACACCAGGGAGGATAGTGAGGTCTTGAGCAGCAAGATCCACTCTATTGTAGGCGACAGTATTCTCGGTAATTGTCAAAGTTGTTGCAAAGCTTAAGAGCTGTGCGAAAGCCACAAGCACTGAGCAAGATAGTCTCTTCATCCGGGTTTAGTGGGGAATCGAATTTTTACACTACGCATGTCGGGTGGTTTTTGTCTATTTATATTCTTTTCGCTTCCTGGGCTATTCAAAATAACGTTACTTCGGTGCAATACGAAAACAAAGGAAGATACTCGGAGAAAGATGCTTCCACGCCGATTTTGGTAATTCAAATGTGCGGAATTAGCCGCCGTGCAGACCCCCAGAATGGTCAGGTTTGGTATGAAATATCGCGATAAAGAAAACGCCAGTTTATGCGGCACGAACGCGCCCCAAATACCAGATACAGGCATGCATCAGGACTCCCATAAAAAAGAATCAATGAAAGAAGGTTGTTGGCTACTCAATTTGAAAAGTCTTCCGAGTCCCGTATTATTGTTGGCACTGATACAAGGGTGAGTAAAAACGATCTGCAGGTTATGAGCCTAGAAATGTACCGGTCCTCTCCCCCTTCAGATCAAGCCATATGTGTGTGACCTCCTTAACCTCGGAGTCTCAGTCTAGCCAGCAAAAGAGTAATTGAGATTACACAAACCAGAGAGGCCTAGGGAAACCCCCACCCGGTGCGATCCGACAAATCTTACGCAGTAGCCGAGTGTCGAGCAAGGAGATGTTAGTTCTGGTGTCTCTGTGTAAGTGACGGCTAGTCTTTGAGGCCGAAGCCGAAGGCATCACTGGTGGCACGTGTATTAGTCCAAACACAAATGTGAGCAACTGACTACAGTAGCCAATGGGATTCTTTTTCTTTTTCTTTTTCATCGCTGTACCATCAAAGTTCTACAAAGGGCGTAACCGCCTCTGTTAATTCACGAGACTGACCAATGGGAGCGCGAGGGAGGTTGTTCGCAAGATGATGTCCCTTCCAGCAAGAAACGACGAATGTACAACTTCCAGTGGCGAAGCGCATGGGACAAGCAACCCGACTCAAGGTGCACCCATAGTCACGCCACTTGGTTGCACGTATTGTGATGCGAATATCTTCGAGCACCCATAATCACGCCACTTGGTTGCACGAATTCTGATGCGATATCTTAGTTCGCGAGAAAAGACAGCCGCGTTAAGAATTATAGGGCATTTGACGTTTTAGTATGGGAGGTGTCAATATTCAGGAACGGAACGAGGAAAGAGTCAATATATTATACCGATCTTGACTTCTCTATTTTTGACTGAAAGCTGATTACTATGCTCGAGAAACTCAAACATGAAGAAGCCCAGAATCTATATCGTATCTTGTTAAAGTTTCGACTGAGCTTTGTTGGAGGTTCGTGAGCACGATATTGCGTGATTTATCTCCGTTTTTGTCACTTGATGGTTGCCAAGTGTTGGAATATATGCACAAGAGTGCCCAGTCCTGAGAGCATATGTATGTTCCATATTTCCTAGTTCAGAAAGTGCTGCACTCAGAGGATACACATCTGAGATGCATGAGGCGTTTTACTAACCTTGGCTCAGATGTTTAAAGCACCACCAAACTTGCTTGCCACAGTGGTGGCGGAATCGAGTCAAGCACAGGACGCCCAAAACCAAACGACCAAAAATTACTTCCTCGATCCAACAAATGGTGCATTGATGTTAGATGCAGTCCCTGCATATCTCACTACCAATACTGATCTCAGAATAATGTAAACTTTTTTCGGTGTAGTTAATCTTTATTTGCGAAGGAACTTGGTGATCGGAACCTGCCTGAATTTTATTTTCGATTCTTTTTGATGTGCCCTTCGTACTATGGCATCACCCCAATAAATTCTAGGAATATGTTCTCTTGTGCTACCTCAAAACGGCCTTGCAGTTGAATCCATTCGAGTGCTTGAGATTCCGTTGGTGGCTCTGGAGCATGTATTTCTTTGAGAACTTTTTCAGCTACATTCTTGACATCATCTTCAGTTCCCTTTTCGATATCTTTCATCCTGTCATGGTCACATACCTCTCATCGTTCTTCATGTCCGAGTACCCGTACTTCCTTTTTTCAGTTGCGTTGCAAGAAAGAAGATATTCAAATTTGAGTTTAAAGATTCTTGCACATCTTCTGACGACTCTGGAGCAAGTGATGCTGCGTCAGGCAAAAGCTGGCATTGTCTCGGACCACTACTCAAAAATAACTTCAAACCGTTACACAACTATCCTTTTCACTACCCTTAAGTCGAAGGTAGTCAATTTCAAGTGTTTAAGACGATGACGGGAAAACCGTTTTTGGTGGGGTGCATGTGCGAGACGCGTCTCGTCGCACTGCTTGGGAATCATCAAGTTGCAAAAAAGGGTTGATTATGGTGGAAGATTCCCCCAAGCAACGAGACTACCGATGGACGAGAAAAATCGTATTTTGTCGGAAGAGGTTGCTGATTAGGAAAATTAAGACGAGTGTTGTAAAAGCGTTCAGGAGACTTCCATTTTCAGCCACGGCCGTGTTCCCCAATTAGGCAGGCGCGAAGACTAGTACATCCTCACTGTCAAGGGCTAAATCCCACCCAATTCAGAATGACAGCATGTTGGCTTTTCGGGTGTTTTAGGGCTCGCAACCTGAACGCTAAGCATGGTCCAGACACGACTAAGGGAAGGTGAAGAACTTTTCACCCTGCATCCAAGAAACATAGTTTCCTTTTTCTTTTCTTAGTCGAAATTCAAAAAAGAGATAGTCGTAGACTGTGTGATGAAAACAGTTGAACTATGTATAAACATCGATCCAGTAGAGTTAAGTAAATTGCCTGTCACGTGGTTCGCGTTTAACTTATCGTTGTCCTAAATTTCAACACAGGAGCCGTCCAGTACTAAACATTGGCGATTATTAGGCATACATTCATCGCAAGGTGCAATGGCTCAATAATAGAAAGAAGTTAAGGTCAAAAATAAGCTACTTCATGGTTAGGTTTGAACATTCTTTTCAGCTGTCTGCTTGGATCTTGTCCCACTGTAGTACGTGAACAGAATTGCTTAGGAAACCGTTTTGGATGCAGAAGGCTTTTCTCGCTAGATCACCATCATTTGGAGAGATTCCGAGCACAATATTTGAAGACTCGAATGCTAGTGGTCCCTAAGGCTCCATTATTTCCTACCCCAAAGGTGAAGCTGATTTAAAAGCTGCAAAAGATGCTAATACTTCATGACGAAGACCAAAGGCTCACATAACTATGGCAATCGCAGCCGTTGTACTTAAAGCACGGTAGAAGGGGGGAATATTACCTATATGAATAATTACACGGTCAGAAGAATTTGTTACAGGATGTGGAGTGAACGAAAAGGCGACATAATCCAAAAAAGAGCTTTAGCATTATCACTTAGCATCGCTTTTTTGTCCCTTTTATATAGGTAAGAATACACGGATAAGAGAGTGTTCACTTCACGTTATGAGTGCTCTGCTCGAAAAACTTCTTAATAGCGAGGATGTACTGGTGTTCATTCCTTCCTAATTGCGAAATAGGGCTGTGCCACCGCGGTCTGAAAATCGAGGTCTAATTACTCAGTTCTTACTGATTTGGTACGCGCGGTACGCTCCAGACATGGGTACGTAACCGTATCTCCAAGTCGCGTTCGCGTACGCGTACACAACGGCGATTTTCACAAGAATGACATTCTAATCTCCATTGGTACACTGACATCATAGCGACAAAATAGTTCGCTGGCTTCAGAAAGATCACAATTCAAGCCGAAGGAAAACCGGAAGCTTTATGGACTTATGGTCTAAAAAAATTGGTGGCCATTAAGGTGTGAACAGCTTTGGTCCTCGGTATCTGGACTCTCAACGGGAGTCTCTTCATTTCAAATTATTCGTAAGGGCTTAAGAATCCCTAACATGCTATCGTTGTTGGAAGGAACTTATTTCTCTTTTCTGACATTTTTGACATCTCCCGTAGGAGAAAATAAAGCTTCGGCCAGGCAGACATGGCAGAAGCAGCGAAATGTTCTCGGGCCATACGAGAGATTATCCGAAATGTTTCTATTCGAGAGTAAAGGTATGCAACAGGGTCTTGACTTACGGATCCGAGAGACATCTTGAGGTACCTCTCGAACTCGAGCTCTGAGTGCACATGGTTGTCCACAATAACGAAAGGTAATGCTATTTTTCCCCAAGACAAAGGATACAGCGGTCCCAAAGGTATTTCTTCTATTTCATATTTTAAAGTGGCTCTCATATTGTGTGTAAATCTCATTGAAGCAGATTCATACTGTGGTTATCTTGCTGTGTGAAAAGCCAGCTTTACAAAAAACTTCAAGCATGGCGAGGTAAAGCAGCTTGAGGCCCTATGGTATCATGATGAGATAAATGGACTGCAAATGACGCGAAATCCCTTCTTTGATTCATAAGTTTGCAATTGCAACGTTGGGACAAGACCAAATGCACGAATCTATGCTTACGACACAGGACAATCCAGATTATGTGCAGAAAACCCCCTCTTTTCCCGCTAAGCCAGGCTTTTGGCGTGCAATAATTAAGTCCGGTTTTCCACGATTTACTGAGAATTTAATGCATTTAATTATTGGGGTATTATTTCGCGAGATCAACAGTGAACACTGTAGTAGATTCGTATTGGTGTCTCTGCCCCAGACGCAGTGTCCTGTATCGTGCAGAAGACCGATGGGTGCGATGCCGTGAGCACAATTTTCCAAATATTACGAAACCATAAAAAGAGACCCGGGTCGTATTCAAAAACGCTCCAAGGTGGAAAAAATCTGTATATCGTCATAATTAATCATGGGGAAAAAGAGAAGAGCCGCCGTGCTCCCGACCAACATCATCCTCCTCCAGAACGTCGTCAAAAGAGACCCGAAGTCTTATCATGAGGAGTTCATGCAACAATACTCTCACTATGAATCGCTCAGAGACATCTTTTTGATGAACCCGTCCGCAGACCAAGGCACGGAGTTCGCCGAGTTGATTGGTTTTGTAAGTGCCGTGTGTTCGTGCTACCCCAAGGAAACGGCCAACTTCCCGGAAGAGTTGAAGTCTATTCTATTGAACAATCACCGAGACTTATCACTGGATCTCCGGGAAAAAATCGTCCAATGCTTGACCATGTTGCGCAACAAGGGCATAGTTTCTGCGGAGTCGTTGATCGCCACCTTGTTCCCGCTTTTGCAGCTGTACAGTAGCACGCTGCAGAATTCGTCAACGTCGACGCAAAATGCCAAGGCGATTCGGAAACAAATCTACAACACTCTTGTAACACTCTTGAAGGCGATGAACACGGGTGGCAAGAGCCAGAAACTCAACCGGTCCACGCAGGCGTTGCTTTTCAATTTGCTAGAGCAGCGAGATTCTCAGGGCTTCTGGGCCACCAAATTGACCCGGGAATTATGGAGACGGGGAATCTGGGATGACACCAGAACAGTGGAGATCATGACCCAAGCGGCGTTGCACCCGGACGTGAAAATCGCCGTTGCGGGTGCCAAGTTTTTTTTGGGTGCAGACAAGGAAAGAAACGACCATTTGGAAGAGGATTCGTCCGACGACGAGGGCTTTGATTTGAACGCGTTGAAGCGGAAGGCGCAACACAACAAAAAATCCAGCAAACGGAGCAGAAAAACCGAGCAGGCGTTGAAAATCATGAAGAAGAAGGGAAGCGCCAAAATCTCCGCCACCTACTTGAACTTCTCCGCTCTCCATTTGCTCAGAGATCCTCAGGGGTTTGCCGAGCAGCTCTTTGATATCCAGTTGAGCCACAAAAACGCCAACAAATTCAACTTGGACCAGAAAATCATGTTCATGAACCTCGTGTCGCGATTGATCGGCACCCACAAATTGACGGTGTTGGGAATCTACTCGTTTTTCCTCAAATATTTGACCCCCAAGCAACGAGACGTGACCCAAATCATGGCTGCTGCTGCGCAGGCGTCCCACGACCTAGTGCCGCCCGAACTGATTTCGCCAGTGGTTAGAAAAATCGCCGACGAATTCGTCAGTGATGGTGTTGCGTCGGAAGTAGCCGCTGCTGGAATCAACACCATCAGAGAGATCTTGGCGCGAGCCCCTTTGGCGATCGAGCCGCCGTTGCTCCAGGATTTGACCGAATACAAGGGCTCCAAGGCCAAGGGCGTGATGATGGCCGCTAGGTCCTTGGTGGCGTTGTACCGAGAGGTTGCGCCAGAAATGTTACATCGTAAAGACCGAGGCAAGATTGCATCGATGGAATTGCAGCATGGCGAGAAGAAGGGCTTGCCTTCCTTTGGAGTGGAGAGCACTACAGTCACATCTGTGCCCGGGCTTGAACTTTTGGCCAAGTGGAGAAAGGAACAGGGCCTTGACGAAGAAAACGCTGATGAAGACGATGCAAATTGGGAGGTGCAGGAGAACGACGATGCTAGTGATATTGAGGGCGACTGGATTGCTGTTGAGTCCGATAAAGACATCAATATCTCCGACTCCGATGAGGAGGGAGATGAAAACGAGGAGAATGCGGAGACGGAAGTGGGTGATGATGCCGAAATTGATGTCGATGAAGACTCCGACCTTGAACTTTCGGACGACGAGGAAAACAGTGACAACGAGCCCGCTTCGAAAAAATCAAAAACTTCCTCGGAAAGTGCCGCCACCACTGCAGAAAATACCATGAACGAGCTCTTATCCAGCCGGTTCTTGACGCCAGCAGACTTTGCCAAGTTGGAGGAGTTGAGAGTCCAGGCTGGGGTCGACAAAATCTTAGGCAACAAGCAGCACAATGAAGAACAGGTGGACTCCACGAAATTGGTGGGCAACACCAAATACAAGCAATTACGTGAGGAGAGAATCGCTCATGCCAGAGAAGGAAAGGAAGACCGGGAAAAGTTTGGGTCCAGAAGGGGCAAGAGAGACGCTCCTCATTCGACTACAAACAGGGAGAAGGCCAAGAAGAAGAATTTCGTCATGATGATTCACAAAAAGGCCGTTCTGGGAAAGCAAAAGTTATCTCTTCGCGACAGACAGAAGGTGTTGAGAGCGCATATCGAGAAGCAAAAGAAAAAGGGACACTAAGCCTTGGCTCTTTGTTCCGGAGCGTTTGCATTGGTTTAGTTTTGCAATTATATTCAAATCGCCACTTTATTCTACTATTTACATATTATCAAAATAGGCGCCGGGGTGAAATTAGAACTTTTACTATAAAGGCAATTTATATTGTAGCTGTGGATAGTAAGAAATCGCAATATGGCGGTGAAATTACTGTAAGTCTTTCACTTTTTAACAACACTGATTTACTAGTTTTGCAATAATGGTACAGTTACATCAAATTACATATAGAACAAGAGGGTTTTGTAAAAGAGCGAAAGATTCAGGGTAGCACGGCCCAGCGTTGAGAATCGAAAAAGACCAGGCATGCGTCTTAGCTGCCTAGTCTCGGGTGGAGCATTTCGTCTAAGCACGCGGGTCCGTCTTCTTCTTCTTCAGTTGCGACTCGCTAGAATCCTTGTCCTTCCGCTTCTTCGATGCCTTTGGTGAGCTCTGGCTACTCTCGACCAAAATTGACTCGTTGGCCGCGTCCGAGGCCGTGGCTGCTGCTGCGATGTTTTCAATCGACAGAAGATTGCTGGCGTCAGTGGCATCCTTGTGCTTCTTGGCAGACTTCTTCTTCTTCTTTGGCTTGTCTTTTCCTGAGGACCCGTCTAAAGTGACATCAGCTGCATCAGCAACAGCGGGCACTGGTGCTGGTTTTGATACTGGTTTTGTTTTCTGGTCTGGAACCGCAACCGGGGCTGAAACAGGGACATCCTTTGCCACTTCTGTCGGTGATGACACTACTTCTGTGGCTGGCTTTTCTGCGGCTGGCTTTGATGCTGCCTCAGATGGCACAGGGTTCTGGTTACCTTGCTTATACCTCTCGACATCCTTCTTGTATACTTCAAAGTCAGACTCGTAGGCCCTTTGTAATTCCAGTTTCTCCTTCCCGCCCAAATTTGCCCATTTATCGGCAATAATCTGATTGAGCTCTGTTGCTTGGAGCGTTGGTCTTCCGCTCTCGGTTCTCTCCTTTCTTAATTGCTCACGCACGGCAAGATTAAAGCGCAAGTACGATGTGAGAGGCTTTTTAGGCGCGTTGGGGTCCTTTTCAGCACGCTTCTTCCGCACTTTTTCTGGCTTCTCCGATGAGGACGCAGCCACATGTTGCTTCACCTCCGCGGCTGCTGCTGCTGCCGCTGCCTCTGCGGCCACCTGCACCAAGATAGGATCAGTGGTAGCAAGAGGATCCGAGGGATCAATCTGGCTCTCAGAAGCGCTGGTCGACAAATTCGAGGCACTCGAATCTGCTGTGGGAGAGGAAGCAGCGGCTTTAGTGGCCTTCGCCGCAGTGGCCTTTGAAGGGGTTTTTGTAGCAGCAGCAGGTGTCTCCTTTTTCTTTGACGCTTTGGCAGTTTTCTTAGGTTCAACAGACCCATTGGCAAAATCTGTAGACGCCCCCTTGGCAACGGCAAGCACGCTGTCGCTCAACTTTTTCAAGGAAGCGCCGGCACTAGCAGCACCAGGACCAGAAATGCCAGCTTCTTTGTAAAAGTTAATGGCAGCCGACGCCGTCTGCGTAGCCGCTGTCGAGAGTTCACAAAGCGACGACACAAGGTGGTTTTTCGCGCTTTCGTATGAGTCGTGATTATCAGCAGAGGCTGAGTGTTTTGGTGCCGCGTTAGACATGGTGGGGGTTTATGGTTGGAATGAGTTTGGGCAGCTAAGAAAAGCACGACAGAAAAACAGTCTCGAGTCACAATTATGATTAACCAAGTGTAGAGTGTTTCCTGGTGAATAAAAGTTTGTAAGGTCAGCGAAACGTGGTTCGTTGGGGCAATTTCGAGTCCAAAAAACGGCCGTCGCTGGGTAAACAATGTTTCTGGCTGGGGCAAACAAGAACCAGCAATATCAAGCAATTGACACGAAGGGGCAGTGGGAATTTGCCGGCGGTTAGTGGATGTTTGTGGATGTTTGTTGTTGCCGTCGACTGTAAGTTGCGTGGGAGTAAACAAGCCGGAACAAGACAAAAACAAATTAAAAAATATAATAACAAATAAAAAAAAATAAAAAATCACGCTTCGAAATAAACAAAACGATCGTGGGTTCAGGGCGCGGGCGGGCGAGGGCGAGCGGGCGGGCGAGAAAAAAAAATCGATATTTTTTACTCGCGGAATGTTGCGCGCAGTGGACGCTGACTTGGGGGTGATGGTAACGTGAACGTAGACTAAGGCGTCAGCGTGAGACGTGAGGCTTTAGGCTTTAGGCTTTAGGCGTGAGGCTTCAGCGTTCTCGGGCAAACCCGCACCAGTGGATTGCGCGAGGAACAAAAGAACAAATCGGGCAAGGATGCGCGGGCCTAGAGGCGGAGGCGGAGGCAGCACGAGGAGTGGACCGTGCCTTGAGGTTAGTTGTATTGGTGGTGCCACTTTCAGAGCTCAGGGGCAGGTTGAAAAGTGCGAGCCAGCGGTGAAAACACAGGAGGAAGGGCGGGAATTTGGGGACACTTTTGTGAGTTGACTTGTTGGCACAAGAAAGAAACGACGAAAAACCGGTTGAGAAAGTAAGAAGGTTTGGGGTTCTGAAAAGCTGCAAATTTTAGAGAGAAATCACCGCCAATTGCTTTGGAAAATGGGCATGTTTCTTTTTTTGTGGGGCCTTTTGGAAAAAAGAGCGGTTACGAACTAGGGCCGCAGAGGACTTTGCGCGGAGGGAGGTCGCGAAGAAGACCGAAAAAAAAACCGCCTCGTATTTGAGGGGCATTCTCCTGGTCCGTTCTTTGCTATCTTTCGAAATACTATCATGAAGAGAACAATTATTAATTGCTTGTTGTAATACTCGGCTTAACGACTCGTTGTTTTATTGGCTAATTTTGTGTTTTCCGAGCACATTAAAAGTTGTAGAGATAAATTAATTTAATTTTCGATCGGGTTAGATTTGGCAGCGTGAGGAGTGATGTACTGAATCAGTACAGGGCCTAAGTTTCGTTTGTTCCATAATTGTGGCCAATCATCATCGTTGAACTAAGCGAAAAAGTTGGAACTTTGCAAAGACAGCCAGGAACGGTTTCTAGAGCCTTGTTGTAAAATAATCCAGGACTTTGGCACCAAAATAGCCTTTTTGAGAGGGTTGCAGTGCTAGCGCCCCGTAGGTAGTAAAGTGAAACCAGAGCACATAAATTTTGGCCTGTTTTTTTATTTAGATTACAATTTTAGAACACGTTGACCATGAATTCGAAATGTAGAAAACACCATGAAAAAGTTTCAGAATACTACAAGTAGGTTTGATATTGTTGAACAGCCATATTCAATTAGTGTCGTGTCTTTTTTTGGTTCTTATTGTTCCTCATACGGTACGGCTGTTTTGTCAACCTGGTCTCTCTAATTAACATCATCGCACTACTTTCGTCTACAGCGATAGAGTGAAGTTTGGAGTGAGTACTTGTTGAACGCCAACTCTCAACTCATACACTGTATTCCGGCTTGAATTTGCAGCTGCCCTGCTTATGGAAGTCAACTTTAGCCCCTCGTACTTTTATTTATATCAGGGCTAAGAAATATGTCCATTCGGATTGAGCACTCTAATTGCCTCTAATTCTCTGCAGAATTGAGACGATCGATGGAGCTAGGAAAAAAGAGGAGCAAAGAAATATTGGAGGATGAAAAGCTGTCCCCCGAAGTGCTAATTTTCGTCAACATTCAGCTTACTGAAGCTTTTTGACAATTAAGAGCTCAGATCAATCTAAGCCCTGTCATTCGGTTTTTTGAACAAATGTGAATTGAAAACACCATGTCATAATAGTCATTCCTCTCACTATGAATGCGAGTACCGTAAATGCTCAATTCTGTCTCTCTCGCCCCAGGCCCCGCCCCAGCCCTTCCCCATATTTCGCGCGCCCAACCCGTCCCCAAAGCTTTCATAAAATTCAACTTCTGATCTCCTGACATCAAAAATTGCCGCCCATGTCGCCTCTCCGGTCGCTTTCGACCCTTGCAGTGACGTGTCCGGGCCAGGGGATTGTCGCCCGCGGCTGTCTCCATGGCGTGCGCCAGTATGTACCCTTGTTTCAATCCACTTTAGACTGTGTAGACCAGGTTTTTGGCGAAAAGGTGTCGTCGCTTCTTCTTGAAGAGCCTCCGCGTACGCCAGACATGTGGAGTCTCTCCACGGCCAACGCCCAGCCTGCAATAGTTGCGGCCACGTATGCTCTCGTGAAAATCTTACGAAAAAAACATGGCGTGGACTTGATTCATGACCGCCGAGTGTCGTACTTTTTGGGACACTCGTTGGGCGAGTACACGGCACTCCTTCTCCTGGGAGTACTCACTCTAGAACAGGCATTGGGCGTAGTCCGCAAAAGGGGGCTCTTAATGGAGAAAATAGTAGGGCACAATGAGTACCAGATGCGAGTATTAATGTTCCGTCCATTGGACTATGAGCGAGTGCACGATGTAACTTCCAAACACGGAGTTTTGGCATGTGCTAACAACGCCTCGCAGATTCTGGTGTCGGGCTTGCCAAGTGCTCTTGACTCCGTCATAAACGAGTTGAATTCACTGAAAAGGACCATTCTCAAACAGGCAACACTTCCTGTAAAAGTGCCGTTTCATAATGAGGTTCTCCGGGGTATCGAGCCGGAGTTAAGTACACTTGGGGCCGGGTGTGGTGTGGCCAAAACCCCGATAATCAGTAATTATAGTGGTCAAGTGTCTGAGGGGGATCTTTTTCAAAATACCGTAAGATGCAATTCGGCACCAGTTCAGTGGAAGACATCTATGGAGTTTTTGGAGAGTGTCGGTATCGAAGCCGTGGTCAATTTGGGGCCTGGCAACGCCATAGATGTGATTAATGCGAAGTACAATGTGAGAAATATTCCTGTGAAAACAGCAGATGATATGCAGAGGTTAGCGGAGGGATTAAGGGGGTGAATATTGGGAAAGAGTGTTGATCTTTTCGTCTACTGGGACATAAAATGGGAGGAAATAAAATGGGCATAAAACGGAAGGAAATAAAATGGGAACTGCAAAGATTCTGCGACGCACTATTACGGCCTGCCAAACAGTCTCTTAAAATAAAACGACCTTTTCCAATCTATGGGGGTCTCTTCCACCGTTGTATCATACAAAACCTTTGGCTCCCGTTGGTTCAGGTTTGAAATTGGTAAAGGGCACAGATCTGGGCATGACAGAACCCCTCCTTCTATGATTGAGAGGGTTCCGATAGCCCGTGGCTCTCGTTCAAAGTATCAGTTACTTAATGGCATGTTCTTTCTGGAGCAAGTTATCTTCGTTCGCGAGTACTCCTTTGCCACTTCTCCGACTGAACTTATCCCTCAGTTTCCAAAGACATTGGCACTGGGCTTCAATGGGCTAGCCTCAAATTGGCTAATCCCAACGTTTTCAGTCGGTTCGGGTCCGTTCGGGTCCGTTCGGTGTCTGTCTGGTGTCGTCGTACGATGATTCTGAGGTGTTTTTTTTTTTGTTTTTATACTCGAGGTATGAGGAAATCCCTTTTGCGGCAATAAGGGGGATCATTTGATCTTCCCCATTAGCAAGGTGATCCTCGGCAGCTGCTCTCAAAGCTAACAAATTGTTTTTTCTGCCTCTTCCAGAAGAAAGATTCGAGCACGGTTCTTTTGTTTGATTGCTGACATTCTTTGGAAATATGACCTATCATTGTCATCTTTTGCAGGGACGAGACGATCTTCTCGGTCTCTGATGAATATGGCCCAGCAACTCAAATCAATCATCGTTATCAACAACAACAACAACAACAAGGAAGACAGCCTTCAAATGAAAAACACCCCTCCCGTTATCGAGCGTATTCAAGCAAGCTTTCCAAAGAGACCAGAAAGATCACAAAGCATCACAAAGCATCACAAAGCATCACAAAGCATCACAAAGCATCACAAAGCATCACAAAGCATCACAAAGCATCACAAAGCATCACAAAGCGTCACAAAGCATCACAAACAAGAACGAGTTGACTGTGAAGACAACAGGCACACAGCTCAAACGTTCGTTGATTTGTTCGTTTAGGGCGCCTGCGTGAAGAAGAGCATTTTCGTCGTCGACACTTTCCCGGGCGCTTGGCAGCAGCGCAAAAAAATACCCTTCAATAATTCAGAAGAGATGAAAACAACTTGAACCATTGTTTCAGCTTACGGGACTTTAAGAAGACGAAAGGGGTCGTGCTTCTGTTCCTGTATGATTTCGAAGTTTAGACTGAAACGAGTGACTGTGATATGGGAAATCTGACAAATGAATATTGATGGGAGTTACAGAAGAATGTCTGAGAACAAACGATGTTGGTAGATGCTCATAGGAAATTACCGACATTGACGAATCATTTATTGCCGGATTTTGACTGCAAATTGCCAAAGTTGTCCGGGTTCTAATATCTGCACTACGTATTATGTGAGATCTTCTAGTGAAACCAGCCTGGCTTTCCAACACTGGGTGGAAGGGCCGGAAATATACATAATTTAAAGCGGGCTATAGGTAAGCTAACTACATTGGTATTAAAGAGCGCAATTCTATCCGAATCCAAAATGCAATTATTTTGCCCGTTCGCATTGTCAATACTATCGCGGGTTCTGGTTGTTAGACAGTTAATTACAATTTGCCTAAATGGGCAACCTCGCAAAACACCAGGTTTAAGCTGACGGGAATTAGGCAATTCGACAAGTAATTATTCCCATTTAACAAATTGACTACACTTTTAGCTAACGATGACGATGAGCTTTGGTGCTTCCAAGTAAATCATCCATATAATTCCATTATTTTGCTTCTGCTCTCTTGGGCCGGTCACGTGTAAGCTCGGTATCAGACTTACTGTGTGAGGACTCAGTAGTGAGTTGGAGCGTTGTGCATACTGAAAGATTTAACCACGCCCGCCAAGTTGGACCCGAAAAACTACTGGACCGATAAGTCGCATTGCAAGATGCGAAGATGCGAAGATGCGAAGATGACACTGTACGCACAAGCGGGTGAATTCACGTAATTAAAGGGAAAAGTATATGATGATTCCTTCCCACTTCTCACGTGCATCTTTCCCGACACAAGGCTTAGAATAGACGCATCGGCGCTGGCTAGTTTGATCCCGGTAAATCGAACCCCGTTAGGGGCCCTCCTCACGCCTTCCGTGCATTCACAAGAAATGCACACGGCTGCATCGTCCCACGCTCGTTGGCGCGCCCCACGCTTATTGGCGCGTCTCCTGACTCTTGACTCCGCGCACCAGAGTCACCTGCGGCCATGCATTGCATTAATGTATTATAAAAATGTCGCGCGTCCCCCACGCGAACCCTCTTGGCCCACCATTAGTCTTTAGAGTTACATCAATTTCATTTGCTTGACGTCTAAAACACCGTTGTTTGATACTATGAGTGCCCAATTGATCGACGGAAAGGCCATAGCCTTACAACTCCGCCAGAAAATACATGCGGACATCAAGAATGTGCAGGCCAAACATGCTGATTTCAAGCCTAGTTTGACCATAGTACAAGTCGGCGAGCGTCCCGATTCTTCAACCTATGTGAAAATGAAGTTGAAGGCTGCCGAGGAGGCGTCGATCGAATGCAATTTGGTGAAGTTGCCCGAGAGCGTGACGCAGTTTGAGTTGCTTTCGAAAATCGCCGATTTGAACGCCGATATCACCGTTGACGGGATCTTAGTACAGTTGCCTCTCCCCTCTCATTTGGACGAGACCAAAATCACAAACAGCGTGGCTGCGAGTAAAGATGTGGACGGGTTCGGGCCACACAATGTCGGGGAGTTGGGCAAAAAGGGCGGAAATCCCACGTTTTTGCCCTGCACGCCCAAAGGAATCATGCAATTGCTCGAACATTCCGGGGTTTCCGTTTCTGGCAAGAACGCCGTGGTTTTGGGAAGGTCGGATATCGTTGGGCGCCCCGTGGCGTGCTTATTGACCAAGGCCAACGCCAACGTGACGCTTTTGCACTCGAAAACGGACCCAGAGCACTTACAGGTGTTTTTAAAAATGGCCGACATTGTCGTTGTGGCGATTGGCGTGGCCAATTTTGTCAAGGGCGAGTGGTTGAAGAAAGGCAGTGTGGTGATCGACGTGGGCGCCAACTTTGTCGCCGACAGCACCAAAAAATCCGGGTCCAGAATGGTGGGAGACGTCGATTTCGACTCGGCGGTACAGGTGGCGTCATTGATTACCCCTGTTCCGGGCGGAGTGGGCCCTATGACCGTGGCCAATCTCTTGGACAACGTGGTGATTGCCGCCAAAGAACATTACGCCAAAAACAACAACACGCCCCAGTTCACTAACCCGCTCAAATTGAAGTTGCAAAAGCCGGTTCCTTCGGATTTCGAGATCTCCAGAGCCCAGCAACCAAAACGCATCAACCAAGTGGCGGAAGAGGCGGGGATCTTGGACCTGGAGTTGGAGCCCTTTGGTTTCTACAAGGCCAAGGTGTCGTTGGACATATTGAAGCGCTTGGAAAACAAGGTCAACGGTAAATACGTGTTGGTGACGGGAATCACCCCTACTCCGTTGGGCGAGGGCAAGTCCACCACCACGGTCGGGTTGGCGCAAGCTTTAGGCGCGCATTTGGGCAAAAACGTGTTTGCCAATGTGAGACAGCCGTCAATGGGGCCTACTTTTGGAATCAAGGGTGGCGCTGCAGGCGGAGGATACTCCCAGGTGATCCCCATGGACGAGTTCAACATGCACGTGACGGGCGACATCCACGCCATTTCCATGGCCAACAACTTGTTGGCGGCGGCTATCGACACGCGGATTTTCCATGAAAACACCCAGAAAGACGCCGCGTTGTACAAGCGGTTGGTGCCGCTGAAAAGGGGCAAGCGCACGTTCCCCGTGGCGTTTTTGAACCGGTTGCAAAAACTCGGCATCCACAAAACCAACCCTGACGACTTGACCGACGACGAAATCTCGCGGTTTGTGCGCTTGGACATCGACCCTGAATCCATCACGTGGCGCCGTGTCGTGGACTGCAACGACCGGTTTTTAAGGGGCGTCACCATTGGCGAGGCGGCCACGGAAAAGGGCATGACCAGGAAAACCGGGTTTGACATCTCCGTGGCGTCTGAGTGTATGGCCATTTTGGCCTTGTGCACGTCGCTTGCCGACATGAGGGCCCGGTTGGGCAAAATGGTGGTAGCGGCGTCCAAATCGGGCGAACCCATCACGTGCGAGGACATTGGGTGTGCTGGCGCCTTAACCGCGTTGTTGAAGGACGCCATCAAGCCCAATATCATGCAGACGTTGGAAGGCACGCCGGTGTTTGTGCACGCGGGGCCTTTTGCCAACATTTCCATTGGCGCTTCGTCGGTGTTGGCGGATAAAATGGCGTTGAAGTTGGCCGGGACCTCGCCGGATTTGTCCGATGAAGAGAGACTGAAACAGGAGGGGTATGTGGTGACGGAGGCAGGTTTCGACTTCACTATGGGCGGCGAACGGTTCATCAATATCAAATGCCGTGCGTCCGGGTTGGTGCCGGATGTGATTGTTATTGTGGCCACCGTTCGGGCTTTGAAGGTGCACGGAGGAGGGCCTGAAGTCAAGGCTGGTGCGCCGTTGGCCCCTGAATATACCCAGGAAAACGTGGAGTTGTTAAGAAAAGGCTGCTCCAACTTGGGCAAGCACATTTCCAACGCCAGGGCCTACGGATTGCCTGTGGTGGTGGCCATCAACAAGATGTCGTCGGACTCGGACCGGGAGCATCACGTGATCCGTGAGGAGGCGTTGAAGTATGGCGCTGTGGATGCCATTGTTTCCAACCACTGGGAGGAAGGAGGCCAGGGGGCCGTCGACCTTGCTAACGGAGTGATCGACGCGGCTAATTCCATCGACAAGGAGTTCCGCTTTTTGTACGAAACGGCGCCCAGCGTCGAGGACAAGATCGCCACTATCGCCAAGGAAATGTACGGCGCCGGCGAGGTGGAGTTTTTGCCCGAGGCCCAGAAGAAAATCGACCTCTACACGAAACAGGGCTTTGGCAACTTGCCCATTTGCATCGCCAAGACCCAATATTCCTTGTCCCATGACGCCGCTTTGAAGGGTGTGCCCACGGGATTCAAGTTCCCGATCAGGGATGTGCGGGCGTCTATTGGAGCCGGGTATTTGTATGCTTTGGCAGCTGAGATCCAGACGATTCCGGGCTTGCCCACTCATTGTGGTTTTATGAATGTGGAGGTGAACGAGGACGGAGAGATTGACGGGTTGTTCTAGGGTGGGGCAGATTGAGACGATGGCTAGGTTGAGAGACTGGGATGTGGTGACCTGAAATGGTCGTTGTTTTTCAGAAGAATATGCTTAGTTCTCTCAAGGTACTTGTCCCAGCAATGGCCTGATGGCTCTCGTACTGCCTTTCAAACGATGCAGGTGACAAAAACTTTTAGCAATAGCGATCAAAAGGATTTATGAAAATGTATTAAATGTTCTAGAACGTATCCATGACCGAAACGGTTTCAACTGCACTGGATGTGGACTTCGGGTACCATCAATAAAAGGCCCACTTTTTAGCCACGTTTATTCTAGTCGAGTTCAAACATTCGGGACATTGCCCTGCATAACTTATTTCAAGCTTCAACACCGTATAACTTGGCTTGTTCCAGAAGACAATTGAAAGGAATGGTATTAGATTGAGCGATTAAAAGGGCTACACAGTTACTGATCACGCCCTCAAAACCAATGGTTCGACCATCCTCTTATTGAGTCAATTGGCTTCTGGGCGTCTCGATAAACTGGGTATTCAACTCATAGACTTTTGCCCAAATCGGGGGCAGTTTTGTATGTTTAGAAGTTTTAGTTTCTATGGTCGGTGGAGGTGAGGATCTCAACTGTGAGAATATCCGGGAAAAGTCGAAGCATCCGAAGTTATCAAAATATCGAATTTTGTCATGTGTGCTGCGTGGGAAACTTTTACGAACTCAAGAGAAGCAGAGGCTAAAATCTAAAATGTCTGAAGAAAGGAGCTAAGTTAAGAGGCTATAGAAAACTGGCGTTACTGTATCCTTCTAAAAAGAGAGTTCATATTTGATTTTCAAACTCCCTGATCAAGAGTTTGTTTGGTCCTGTGTTTCGAATCTTGGCTTGCCCAATCGAGACCGAAAAACAAGTGTTTTTTCCGTTTCAATAGCGGCGGTTACCTACAAAAGTAATAAAATGGGCATCCTTCTATAGACTTCTACCATGTGACACTACAACTCAGAATCAACAAAAAGTTAAGATTATCGGTTCTTTCGAAGTTTATATCTGGGCCAAAAAGGGGCTCGGGGGTAGTAGGAGGGAAAGAATAATCCATGATTGATTGGTGAATCAGAGCCATTTATCAGTTGTTTTCATCGGCCATTTTCATATCTTAGGAAGCAGCCCACCTTCTCGGTTATTGCAATACATTGTACTAATATACTTTTCAGGAGTCCCCTATCAACCATTCCAAACTCAGTATATCCAGAATTGTTGTACTTTTCTAAATTCTTAGAGAAGCTCTACAGATGAACTTTTCCATACCGACGTTCCACCTTACTTTCTTCATGCTCTTTCTTCATGCTCTTTCTTCATGCTCTTTCTTCATGCTCTTTCTTCATGCTCTTTCTTCATGCTCTTTCTTCATGCTCTTTCTTCGTGCTTTCTAGTAATCATTCTTCAGCCAGGTTTAGCTCTCCACAGGCGAGCTCTAATCCAAAAGTTTACTAACTATTATAATGGCCCATGAAGAAAGTCTTTCTAAATGTTCATTCAACTATTGATCTGTTTATTAATCTCTGATCTTTGGAGACTAAATTGCCGTGACTTTCTCAGCCGTGTGGCAGCTAAACAATCTCATTTGTTCTTGTTATTTCCCGTCTTTTGGAATCTAGCCTTCATCGGTTTCGAATTCTTTCTCTAAAACTTCACTATGTGAGTACCATAAAACTCTATCACAAAAAACCTTTACTACGTTTGTCCTGGTAAATGTGGAAATAGCCACTTTAAGTGAGGAGCAGCATAAACCGCATACACCTGGGCAATACAATATCAGTGTTGTACCGTATCCATGCTGTTTTTTTTTCCATTTTTAATTTTTTTCTACTCTTACGATTTCTGAAGCTCCCTCTTAGCTGCTGCTAATAAGGCAGACAAAAAGTATTAATAAATTTGCCCAGCGCGCCTCGGTGACTGCCTCCACTGACCAAAGCAGATACCAGAAAACCCTTGAGGAAACGCAATACACAAAACCCAAAAAATAGACATATATAAAGGCGCAATCCCCCTCTGGTTATTCCTTCCCTTATTTTTATCTTCCTCCCTTTTTCCATCGCAAACACGAAACACAACCCCAGAAGTGTCGTCACTGTCTACCCTGTTCCTGTACCTAGGCGCACTCCAGCCCGCGATGGGAAAAAATCTCGCCAAAAATTTACTGCTCTACGCGCTCGCCCCCTGTAGTACACGCCTTCTTTCGTCTCTTCAGCCGTTTCCTTAAATTCAAACCCCACTTTTTTTCCACACAACACCCGTCTTTTATGTTGCAATTCGCAAGAAATTCGTTTGGTGCCTGGGCCCCGGCGATGCGTCCTCTTGCCCGGGCGGCTAGCGCCGTTTCCACCCGGGGTTTTGCCGCCGTCCCGGAGAAAACCGGGTACTTTTCACATACCTTCCACCACACGAAATTTGCAGCCAAGGGATCCCGTCAGCTTGCCGGTGGATACAGCGTCAGAAGCTATAGTGTGTTGACACAAAACGCTGCCAAAGAATACAAATACAAAGATGTGAAGGAGCTCACAGAGCGTGCTGGGGTGGAAAACAACGACACTTTGCTTATCGACGTGCGGGAGCCCGCCGAGTTTCACGAGGGCCATATTCCTGGCGCCTTAAACGTGCCGTTCAAGTCTTCTCCCGGTGCTTTTGACTTGCCCGAGGAAGATTTCGAGGAGAGTTTTGGCTTTGCCAAGCCAAAGAAGGACCAACAATTGGTGTTCTACTGTTTAGGGGGCGTGAGGCTGACTGCCGCGGAGGAGTTGGCCAATTCCTTTGGGTACACAAAGCGGGGCAACTACGTTGGCTCGTACGAGGACTGGGTGACACATGAGAACGCTGCCAAAAAGGCCTAAGTGGCGTGGTCCGTGCCCTTCCAGCCGTTCTTTCCCTGTTCGTCTCCCTCTTGTGCTCTCCTCACACCCCATACTTCTTTCTACTCTATCTGTACATATATGTGGAGCATTCACAGCTCCACCCAAGCGTGAAGGAACCAAGAGTTGGTGCATGGTTCGCCCGATAAGGGGTGCCGTTCATATACTACAAATCCGCATAAGAAATCCGCAAACAATCCGCCAAGCAACCAAAAAGTCGACCAATAAAACCTATAATTACTCATCGTTTCCCAATATCTCCAACACCCAATATCCCCAATCCAACAGTAAAACACAACCAAGCACCAACTACTGCTGGTTTCTGAACTCGAGCTGCTTGAATTCCTTGCCCAAACGTCTCTTCCTTTTTCTTTCCATGACCTTTTCCCGTTGGCCCGAACGCATGCTTTCGAACTTCGCCTTCTGGATCATCTTGCGCTGTTCCGATCGTTTAAGAAAGTACGGGTTCACTTGTTCTCCCGTACGCATCTTATGCATTTGCTCCTTCTTATGGTCACTGATGATATTGTTGGCCAAATCTCGGTTTTTCAACGTATCCAAGCGAGACTTGAGCGACTGCATCTCGAACTTGAGATTCTCCGCTTCCCGTGGCGATAGTTTCTCCGCCGCCTTCTTGTCCCGGAGCGTTTTCTGCATCTGCTGGATTTCTTGTTGTCGATATTCGTCCAAAAACGCATAATCTTTACGGATCCGGCTCCAGTCGGCTTTTCCATATGCAGCATCGAACCGGATATCGTGATATAAGGTGCTATCCTTGGCCGTCTTCAATCCCGGGATTTCCCGGATTCTGGAGACTGGCCGTTTGGAACTGGCCTCGGCAGGTGCATGTTTATTTTTCCGGTGCTGCAAAGTGGTCTTTTTCTTGTCTTGTGGGCCTCTAGAAGACGTTTCCCGAGGCGCCTCGTCTTCGCTGGACGACTCCAGGCCACTTGAACTCGCTGATTTGGCTGATTTGGCGGATCTGGCGGGTCTTGCCGCTTTTTTCCCGCTCTTTTGCGCTTTTGGGGCGTCTTTGTCGTTTTCCATGAGCTTCTTCTGCGCAGAACTCAAGGCCCCAAACGATAACGAAGAATAGTCATCGTCGCTGTCGCTTTGGAACGGTTTTTTTTGGCTGAGCACCGTTCCTAGGTAGTCATCTTCGCTTTCTGAGTCTGAGGCTGCTAGACCAGGTCTTACGCGGGAGTTCATGGGGAAATAAGGATGGATAGAAAGATAGAGAGATGGTATTGGATGGTCTCGATGGCCATCTCCGGGTTATGCAGGCCGTTGGTTATCGGTGCGGCGAGGAAGAAAAAAAAAAAATATTAAAAAAAAAAAGAATTCAAGTATCCGAGCTTGTTTTTGTTGTTTTGGAGTGGGCGATTTGGGTTTGGGTGGTCTTTGCTTCTTCTAAAGGGTTTCTGTCTTATTTTTTAATTCTCGTTTCTCTTGGTTATGTATGTTCAATGTGTGTTTTGTTTTGGACTGGCCTAGCCTAGGCTCTCAGTCTCAGGTACTGTAGTGCTCCGGGCCCCCAGCTTTTTCGCAGCAGCCGCAACAGTAGCCCTAGTGTTATAATTGGCTGCAAATTGTGTGCTTAAACGAGAAGTATACGAAGAAATCTCCGAGGATGAAGTAGCAACTGCGATTTTTTTGTTTTGTTCTTTTTTTTTCTTTTGCTCTTTTTCTTCTCTTCGTACATTCGTTTGTTTCTGTAACTGTTGGCTCTGTGGTTGTAGTGCTGAGAAAAAGAGATTTGGAGTTTAAAGTGGGACCACTTAGACGAGTGTAGTGAAGAGGCTACTTTCAGGTGTTTGAGTGTTTTCCATTAAGCTTTAGTTGGGGATGTTTTGTTATTGCTTTTTGAAGCTCCATTTAATTAGCTGGTCAAAAAAGAGATTCAATCTTTTGATTTTCACTAGAACTCGGGCAACAGTAGTTTGTTCTGTTTGTTCTGTTTGTTGTATGGCTTCGATTGATCTTATTACCTCAGCTAGAGAAAAAAGAGATCGTGTAAGAAACGATCCAGACCCAAGGCCACTATTCGACATTTTACAGATGTTCCAAAAACAATGTAGTCAAGCCAAAGGGGTTTTGAAGGAGTTTTGTTTTTCCGGAGAAGTGCTACAAAGCTCTGTATTGAACAAGAAACAGCCATTTTAAGCATGTCGCGAATTGCCCGAAAGATATATTACAGGCATTTTGGGGGCTTTTATAAGCGGAGAAGGTGGGGGTTAGAGGCCGAGAAGACCCTTTGGGTCTCTTGCTTATGAATCAAACTGGCTAGCTCTCTGAAAATTATGGGAAATAAAGACCAAAATCTAGCATTGGTATTGGGAGGAATTGAAGTGTTTCGGAGGTGGAAGAAAGAGATGAATCAAAGTGTAGTTGAAGAAGAGAGAAGATTTCGAGAGAGAGAGAGAGAGAGAGAGAGAGAGAGAGAGAGAGAGAGAGAGAGAGAGAGAGAGAGAGAGAGAGAGAGAGAGAGAGAGAGAGAGAGAGAGAGAGAGAGACCAGAAACTATTTATTTTTTTCGAAGCTTTCAAAGAAACTCAATGAAACGCCGTTCTCTGGCTTTCCATCATTTTCATCCGCACATTCCTATGTTTCCATTCACCATGTAGAATCCAAGACAAAGTTATACTGTGCTTGGTTATACTAACGTGCAAGCTCTCTCGGCAGCCTTTCCTTTAGCACGCCCATTGAAAAGCGCAAAAAGTGTGAAACACATTGCAGTCAAAGAAATTTATAGTGAGCCGGAGCAGTAATAAAGTCACTGACAATTCCCACAATCGATGTAGGCTTTCACTTTATTCAAAAAATCCGAAATAAGACATGTAGAAACAGCACTCGGAACAATGTTTCGAATTAATAAATCCGGCTGCAACTAGTAGTATGCCCATGACGATTCTGACTACGTGACATCAATCATTGTCGTTTGAGAGCAAGAGAAAGAAGTAAACATGAGATATGACGGAAAGAATAAAATTTATCAGCGCATGTTGATCTAGGATCAAGGGAAATCAAAAACAACTGATAAACAAAATAAAACTCTACCAGGAACCGAAGAACGATTGATGAATTAAACACAGGACTCCTTCTGTTTTTTTATTATTATTGTTAATATCATTGTTTCGTGGGCCTACAGACTGCGACGGCCTCGCGTTCGCTCACTTGCCAATATATTCACATACAAAGCACCGCCTAGTCAACTGTCTCCAGAGGAAAAGACAAAAAAGAGAAAGAGAACGAGAAAATGAAAGAGAAGGAGAGAATTTATATATAAGAATCCAGCTTTTTCCGGCCCAGTCACAAACACACTCTGGGTGCAAAATACGAAACATTTGGCCTTTCTGGAAGCACTGTCGCTGTCAACTGTCTTAATAGGCTGGCCAATATGAAGTCGTTGCTCGCGACTTGGGCCGGGCTCGCACTTCGGCGTTTTTCGTTCAAAGGTGAAAGAGCCGAGAACGACGTGAAAAAAAAAAAAAAAAAAAAAAAAAAAAACAATTTGAAATAAAATAAAATAAAATAGAACAGAGTCGAAGTACAATTCAGGCAAAAACAGAAAAGTCTACGGGAAGCAAACATCTAGAGAATACAAAACCCAAGAGCAAATCAACCAAAATCAACTAAAAATAGATATAATAGACCCCCTAAAATCCATCCCAGAGCTTTCCCTTTCCTTTCGTCCTCCAGAATGTCGCCTGGACAAAAACACCCGTGCACCCACCACTCGCTCCTCTCTCCCCGCTGCTCTCCTACATTCGCCGGGTGCGCGCTTACATAAGCAAGGACCAGACGTGTCCGAGGCTCAACAGGTTTCCAAGCCAATACTATAGCCATCAGCGCGAAATAAGCACAGGCCTTGTTCGAGCTTTTGCTGATTTTCTTCCTCTCTTTAACCAACACCAACGTTTCAATTAAAACATCATGTTGTCTAGAGTCGCCCGTGCTTCAAGAGTATGTACAATTCTTTGCTATTATTGATTGTTCCGTGTCCATTTGAGGGAGCGGTGGCCTATTTTTTTTATAGGTTTTACCCGCCGCCTGTTCGTTTTACAGCCTTTTGAACCCGCCACAATTACAGTGCTATATTAGAATTTTTGCGGGTTGATTCTGGATTTCAGAGGTATTTCAAAGCAGCTTTTCGCTTTTCTGGCACTTTTTATACCGCTAAAGCCCTACTTTTGCCCATTCATGTAGTATGGCATTTGCTGTTCTAATTTGTCGTGTACATCCCAGGGTCACCCGCCGAAAAGCGCCATTTGAGAGAGACATATTAGCCACCAGCATTTCCAAGAATATCCCGTGATTCTGCTGGCTGTGTTTGTGACGGGAGCCAAAATGGCACCTCGTGCTTCTCGATTTTCCCCCTCTCTCAAACGTATACTAACATTTAGACTGTGCAAAAAAGATTTTTGTCTTTGCACGAGTACCGCTCTGCTGCCCTCCTTGAGTCATACGGTGTCGGTGTGCCAAAAGGTTACGCCGCCACCACCCCTCAGGGTGCGTTTGATGCTGCCAAGAAATTGGGCACAAGCGAGTTGGTGATCAAGGCACAAGCTTTGACCGGTGGCAGAGGTAAGGGCCACTTTGACAATGGCTTCCAAGGCGGTGTCAAGTTGATTTCCTCTCCTGAGGAGGCCAAGGACTTGGCTGAGAAGATGTTGAACCACAAGTTGATCACCAAGCAAACCGGTGCCGCCGGAAAGGAGGTGACTGCTGTCTATGTTGTCGAGAGAAGAGACGCTAGAACCGAGGCTTACTTGGCCATTTTGATGGACAGAGCCACGCAAAAGCCAATGATTGTTGCTTCCGCTCAAGGTGGTATGGACATTGAGGGTGTTGCTGCCAAGGACCCAGATGCTATCAAGACCTTCCCTGTTGACTTGAACACTGGTGTCACTGACAAGTTGGCCACTGAGATTGCCTCTGTGTTGGGTTACACCAAGGAAGCCATCCCCGAGGCTGCCAAGACCGTGCAAAACCTCTTCAAGGTGTTCATGGAGAAGGACTGTACCCAGGTTGAGATCAACCCCTTGTCCGAAACCCCAGACCACAAGGTTTTGGCCATGGACGCCAAGTTGGGCTTCGACGATAACGCCGAGTTCAGACAAAAGGATGTTTTCTCCTGGAGAGACCCTACCCAGGAGGACCCAGAGGAGGTTGAGGCGTCCAAGTACGGCTTGAACTTCATCAAGTTGGACGGGAACATTGCCAACATTGTCAACGGTGCCGGTTTGGCCATGGCCACCATGGACATCATCAAGTTGTACGGTGGTGAGCCAGCCAACTTCTTGGACTGTGGTGGTACTGCCACCCCACAAACCATTGAGAAGGCCTTCCAGTTGATCTTGTCTGACAAGAAGGTCAACGGTATCTTCGTCAACATCTTCGGTGGTATTGTCAGATGTGACTACGTCGCCGAGGGTTTGATTGCTGCCACGAAGAACTTCAAGTTGGACATTCCTGTGGTGGTGAGATTGCAAGGTACCAACATGAAGCAAGCCAAGGAGTTGATTGACAACTCTGGCTTGAAGTTGTATGCCTTTGAGGACTTGGACCCAGCTGCTGAGAAGATCGTCGCCTTGGCCCCAAAGTCCGCTTAGACTAGCTCGCAAAAAGATTTATTCACTCAAGAAATAGAAAGTTATACATAATTGCGTTGTAGAAGGATAGTCTCCTGGTGAGATAAAAGAGGTCGTGGATAACAAGATGCATCAAGCTACGACATGGAAGGGACCGTAAAGACCATGATGTTAGAATTAGACGAAGATTAGTTTCCTGGTTAATTTCGCTGTGTCTTCAGTGAGATCTTTACGCTTAATCCTGCCAAAACAACAATTCGCTTGATTGAACCCGTTTAGTTTCCCACAATTGGTCTGAAAGTCGAGCAGGGTAAAAGCTTATTATCCAAGAAAAAAAATAGGAAAAAGGAATGTGAAAAGAAAAAACCGAAAAAAGTGAAAAAATATTGAAAAAATATTGAAATCTGGTAATGTTCCGTTCTTTTTCGGCCATGATAACTATAGATATCTTTGTCGCAGTGCAGATTCTAGCCGGTGATAACATCTTCATGATTAGTTTTGGTTTTTTGCTTTGTTTTATCTTGTTTTATCTTGTTTTAGTTCCTGTTTGGCTTGAAGTTTCCTTGAATTCTTCCTCAGCAGTATCTTAGTAGAAAACTACCAGTTAGGATGGACCTTGGAGTGTCGTGGGTCCCGATAATTCGTACCCTCATGAACCGCACCAGTACAACTTGGGCCTGAGGGCCTGTGCACCGTCCGGCGTCCCCCAATGACAATAAGTCAACATTTACGTCTCTAATCTCCGCTCCCACGCCTGAAAAGCACAAGAATGCAAAGTGAATGCCAAGTTTCAAACGCAAAATGCAAACCCCAAATCCAAATCCAAAACTAAAATTAAAAATCCAAAGCCAAATCCAAAATCCACCAAATCCCATCTCCCGATAACCCGTAATGCTCATGTCCAATGTCGCGCGCCTCACAAAATCTCCAGTGCTCGCCACCTCAAAAGCATCAGTACACTCACTGGCCTCTCACTCACCTCACTCTCACTCGCACCTCAACTAGCATCTATAAGAGCCATTTCACCAACTGGTACCCCCCACAACAGCAGCATAATAGACGCCGCTGAACCCAGAAATCTTCTCGGACGAACGGCAAATCTGACTAATCGCCAAAACCTGCCCGAAACCTGCCCGAAAACATTTGATTTGCTCCCGATCGTGATCACAACTAACCCACCCCAACTAACTCCGTATCACCTTCTCAACGCCTTCTCAAACACCCCCACAACACCCGCTTTTCCATGTTTTTGACAAGATCTGAATACGATCGAGGCGTGTCGACGTTCTCGCCCGAGGGCCGGCTTTTCCAGGTGGAGTACTCGCTCGAGGCGATCAAATTGGGATCGACGGCAATTGGCATTTCCACCTCCGAGGGTGTGATTTTGGGAGTTGAAAAAAGAGTCACCCTGTCGCTCTTGGAACTGTCGTCGATCGAGAAAATCGTGGAAATCGACAAACATATCGGCTGCGCCATGTCCGGGTTGACTGCCGACGCCCGTCTGATGATAGACCACGCCAGAGTGTCGCTGTTGACCCACAATTTATATTATGATGAAGACATGCAGGTGGAGAGTTTGACCCAGTCAGTTTGTGACTTGGCGTTGAGATTTGGCGAGGGCGCGTCGGGCGAGAAGCGCTTGATGTCCAGGCCGTTTGGTGTGGCGTTGTTGATTGCGGGAATCGACGAAAAGGGCCCGCAATTATACCATGCCGAGCCCTCGGGGACGTTCTATAGGTACGACGCCAAGGCCATTGGCTCGGGGTCTGAGGGAGCCCAGACGGAGTTGCAGAACGAGTACCACAAATCGTTGACGTTGAAGGAGGCCGAGCTTTTGGCATTAAAGATCTTGAAACAGGTGATGGAAGAGAAGTTGGACTGTAAAAACGCACAGTTGGCTTCCGTCACCAAGGAAGGAGGGTTTCAGGTATACGACGACGCCAAGACCGACGCGCTTATAAAGGAGTTGAACGAGTCTGCCACGGACGAGCCCGCCCAGATTTAGCAGCTCTAACGGATTCAGCAGTTTTTGCATTTTCCACCGGGCCGTGGCTGAGTAGTAGCAATAAAGAAGAAGAAGAAGAAGAAGAAGAAGAAGAAAACTCCCCTATAGCACCGACAACTTCTCCTTGAGCGTCATGAAGGAGGCGTTTTCGGTGCTGGCCACTCGTAGTTCCTGTGTAAACGCCTGCAACGAGTAGTTGAAGTCGGTCCAGAACTTGGTGATGACGTTGTTGAGCCCGGTGATACGGCTTCGTACTAGCGTCTCGTCCATGTCGATGGTGTCGAACTTCCCCGGGTAGTCCCGCGCAAACGCCGCCAACAAGGCTGCGTCGGTCAGAATCACCGTCTTCTTGAGCCGCCCGGTGATACTGGTAAACTCCGCCACAAGGGCCAACGACGCTCGCAAATGTTGGAGTAATTGGCTGTTGGTGATCATGGCGTCTCGGAGAATGTTGCTGAGGTAGGTGCCGATACTCTGGCTCAAGGCATACACATCGTCCTGCGCCGCGGGGGGGCCGAACTTGCCGCTGGACGCCTGGAGCGTCGACGACATTTTGATTTTCTCGTCGAAAATCCGGTTTTTGTTGGCGTGTCTGGTCAACGGTGGGGCGTCTTTGAAGGGAGAGCTGGATCGAGTGGCTCTGGACGCAGGGCGCAGCTTATCAAGCGACAAAGACACGTGGTCCAAGCACTGTTGCAAGGAGCTGAAGTTGGCGGCGATAACGATATGATCAACGTAGTTCTGGAGCGCCGTGACAAAGCTCTTCATGCGGAATATCAACACGCGGCTGCGCAAAACTAGCTTTTTCACCGGCTCGCCAAAGCCCTTGTAGTTCCACACCGCCGAGTACATGGAGTCCCGCCACGACGCGTCGATGATTTTGCCGGCGTACTTGAGAATCATCTGGAGCTTGAAAATGAGCTGGAACTCAAACACGAAGTTCTCCCCCACCAAGAGATTGAGGGGAAACGGCAAGGCACAGTCGATGTTGACTGCGGCGATCACGGTGTTTTTATCTGTGCCGCCTTCGCTGCTGCTTTGTCCCGAATGCGTTTCAAGCGGCTGTTTGAGCGACTGGCTCACCACTTTTCGGATCGCACTGGACGCCTGTTCATCGCCAGTGGCGGTATGGGCCGCGTCGAAAGACCGCACGCTGATGATCTCCTCGGAAAGATCATAGAAATTGTTTGAATCGACGCTGAAGTGCTGAAACGTGCGGAGCAAACTGGAGACTCGGCCTCGTATCGACTGGTACTTCTTGACGGCCAACCCCGATCTTGTTTGGGCAGCACCAAAACCAAAAAGCCCGTTGAAGGTGTCGGTGAGCGTGACCGTGGACACGACCAGCTTGTCCTTGCCCAATTCATGGAGCGATCTGTCGAAAAAAGAGTCGATTTTCGACGACTCGCTGAGAAGATATGTCGCATGTAAACACCCGAGCATGTCGCCCAAGTGGTAGCCCTTGAAATACAACTTCAACAAGAGGCTGTTGGCGCGGTCGTAGAACTGCAACATCTTGGCGTGGAGGTCCTGGGCACACAAGCTGGTGATGTTCTCTGGACGAGGCACCGAAGCCACGGAGTCGGGGAAATCCCCAAGACTGGCGCTGCCTATGCATCGCTTGAAGATGTTGAGGAACTTGCCTGTGGCGAGCACCTTCATTTGCACGTCCTTGTCCAAAAACGCGTCAATTAACCCGTCAAGTTTGATCACATAGAGCTCCTCCCAGTACCGTTCGACATTCGAGTAGAAGATATTCTTGGGAAGGTCGTTTTTCTTCACGAGAAACTCGCCAAACACGTCGTCCACCTCGCCCTCGGCTAGCCACGTGTTGAGCAGCGCCACGTAGTCGGCGCTGATGGCCTCGAACAACAGGCTCAACAAGCTACAAGCCTTGGAATCGCCTTCAAACTGCTTTCCACGAGCCTCGACTATCCGGAGCACTAGCCCGCCTTTGCACACGTCAAACCGGTTCGGGTCCGAGGAAACGTTGGCGCCCGCGCTCACGTCTGTGCGGATGGAGTTGAGGAAGGTATCGAAACGGGGGTCTCGAGAACTGATGTCGCCTGAAAGCGCACTAGAAACCGACGTGGAAGTGACAAAGCGGGGCGTTCTTTGCTCGGTTTCCGCGTGCACGGCACATGCAATCTCGTACAAGTGCTTCAAGTGGTCGGCACAGGTGTTTTGCACCTCGTTGTCCATGGAAGCAAGTGAAAAATGCTCGTTTCGATAGAACTGACGCTCCAACGCCAATACTAGCCGGCGAAAACTGGCCAAAACTCGCGAGATTTCGCAGCAGAGCCGCTGGTTCACACGCCCAAAGTGCACCAGGTTGTAAACTTGCGCAAACGCCGCCAAGCCCAGGTAAATCTTGCCGATGCGGAGCAACTTTTTCGTGACTGGTTTCAAGCTAATATCGAGCGGCGCTGCCACCCTGAAATCAGGGCCGCGGATGCGATCATGGAGGAGCGAAGGGTTGTACCGGTCGCTGAAGCGCACGTAGTGGCCCTCGTAGCCCAAAAGTGCAAAAATCACGTCTTTCACCACCAAAGCCTGCTGGGTAGAAACGTCTTCGATCTCACCTAGTGGTACGGGCTTGATTGTACTGGGAATACTCGGGGAAACGGCGCACGAGTCGAGGTGGAACAGCGTCTTGAGCGACACGAGCCATGGCTGCGACTCACCAAGTGTGCCGGGCCCACGTGGGCTGCTATTCATGTTGGAATTGTGGCTTTGTGAAGATAATGGGTGGAGATAGGCTTGATTAGAGGCCGACTCGCGTTGGGTTGTTTGGGTGTGGTGCAGTATGTGCAGGCCGGGTAAACACCGCGCCAGAATGTCAAAAAAATGTCGCCAGTGCCCAAGCTGGCTTTACTAGCTGGCTTTACTAAACAAAAGTAACAAACGTTCACGACACCAACTTGCAGGCGGCCGGCTTCAGAGGTAGAAGAACAAAAGTAGTGTAATAGTCACAGTAGAAAAGTGGCACTTATACCTCAAGAATTGAAGCGGGCGGTGGGGTGGTGGCAATGACTCGTGTTTTCTCGAACAGATTCTTCGATTTCTGCAAACGATCAAAAAATCTAACAAGAAAAGCCTATGTGCTCTTCGATCTCCTCGAATGTCAGTTTCTCAAAAATGCCCTTTTTATGCCTTTTTTGTTCTTCACTTTAATCTGGCATGGTGTGGCGCCTGATAATGCGTGAGACGCAACCAGTTTGAAACGTGGAGCCGTCTTGATCGCTATATTTAATAGTCTATGTGTTTCCGCCTTGAGGAACTCGATCAACAAATCAAGACCAGAAGAAACCCAGGAGAAGAGATTAACAAGTGCTTGCATCTGAAGTGATTCTGATGGGTAAACTGAAGTGTTCGACACTTTTATTTCTGTTGTGCGACTGAAATACCTCCTAAAAGACCACCTAAAAGACCTCAAAGATTCGATAAATGTAGATTTTGGACTTCGGGTTTCTGCTGGTAGGGGCTGGCTGGTTTTTAAGTACTTTGTAAACCGATCTTGGTCTGCTGTTTGAACTGGTGTGGGCTGTTCACCAGCAAAAGATTGGACATGGGATGTACTTCCCAGTGATGTGGAAGCAAACCAAGTAAGATGAAATTAGAATAAAAAACATTCTTAGAAAATTCTTACCAAGACAATTTTTAATTCCTCGATCATGCAACGTTAGCAAAGTGAGCAGCAACTGCTAGTTGTCGAACGCATTGAGTGGGTATTGGCCAATTTGAATTCATTAGCACCAACAGAAGCCCTTTTTCTTCTTGATTTTGTCACATGATTTTTTGCAATTGAAATTTATAGACATAAAGAAAATACACGTTACTGCGTCGCCATGGCGGGACATGGCATGTACAATAAACGTCATACTCTTTTCGCTGAATGCAATTTTTAGATCATCCTTAAAGACATTATACTTTAGCTGACAGTAGTTTATATGAATATGCTTTATCTGGCTGTACTTTAAGAGATTAAATTAGGAGGCAAAAATTAAGGAGGTCAGTACGTAGGCCGAAAGCAATTGGTTAGGTGTATTAATGCTATCGTCTGGAGATTTAGCAAACACTTCTCAAGCACTAGTTAGCCAATACTACTCAACCAACACTACCAGAACAGTCAATCTAAGGACGAAAAATGGCTTGGACATGTTTATTAATTTGCTTTTATGTAGTACGATGGAATCGTATGGTTGATTGTACCAAAGATGTTCTTTAAAGTTGACTTAATTAAAGCTCACGTTTGCAGGGATAGTGTTCAGCTACTATTCATTTTCATATAGATGACGGTGATTTCGACAGTCTGGTTGAAGAATGGTGTCAAATAGGTATAGGGGTGTTAAATAACTGGGAAAATGATCCACCTAAAGGAGGTAATGATCCACCTAAAGGAGGTAATGATACACCTAAAGAGGATAAAGATAGACACACATAACTCATACTTAATGAGTCAATCTATCCAGTATTGCAAGCTGATTCCAGTACTTTTTTTTTACCTGCCTGTACTTCACCTGTCTGGATTCATCTGCCCATCACTTCCAGTCCATTGCTTTTACCAGCAGTATGTATCCACACCTACTAGCTTCAGTTAAGAACCCTCCCAACTAGCTGACACACTGAAAATAGCCAGACCACTATACCCCTCAATTCTTTGCATTCTTCAGTGTTCCATCTCCTCCATCTCCTCCATTTCCTCCATTTCCTCCATCATGGCCAATGCTGCCGCGTCCGCCTCCGCCTGCACTTTCGCCAACCCACTCACCTCCTCCAAGTACTCGGTACTGTTCAAACACCTCTTGACAAACAGCCAGCCTTCCGCCTTGTACCTGGCCACCACCGCCTCCAGACACGCCGAACAGTGCTGGTATGCAGGCGTGGCGACTTTGGTCTGGGTGAAGTTATGGAGAAACCCCCGAATTTGATGTGGAATCCCACCAAAGCGCGTTTGCGCTTCAGGCGGCGCTTGAGGTCCCTGTTCGTGCTGGAGCACCGACACCAAGAGCTCGGCTGCTAGCGCTGACGCCACCAACGCGCCCCCGGGTCTCGTCACTGTGCACATCTGGTCCAAAGTCCGGTCCGAAAGCGAGTCTGCCGGAGCCACTACGTCGTTGCAGAAGTAGCACCCCAACTGGTGGCCCAGACCGCGTACGCCGTGGCGGAGCACCAAGTAGCTGTCGAAGCCGAGCGCAGCGTTGATGACGGTCTTATTCATGGCCACGCCCATAAGTGTTGGGAGCCACCTGGACTCCCGCGAGTCCATGAGAAGAAACACCGTGTCGTGGTCGTTAAAGAGCTTCTGGAGCGTATTAAAGGCAGCAAGAGCCTGGGCTTCTGAGGCCTGGCTGCCGCTGACCGCATGGCCGATCATCGGCACCTCTATTTCGTACCCGTTCAGGGCCACGCCGGGAAATATCTCCTTCAACGCCTCACTGGCTCGCTCCGCCTTGCGCCGGCCCTGATTGTCGTCGCCAAAGCAGTCTTGGAACCGAAACAACGCCTGCCGAACCGGATTCAGGTACGACACCCGCCCGCTATCGACAAAATCAATGTGCCGTATGCCCCATGCCATCAACGCCCGAGCCATGTAGCTTCCGAGAGTACCTGCGCCAAGCAAAAGCACTTTTTGCTGCCTCACAATCTCCAAATCGATCTCGGGCGCCACCCGCCACTTCATCAACTTGAGGTTGAGATCCACAGCTTGATCTGCGAGTTTTTTCGGGTCTATGAGCGCTCCCAAGTCCGCTGTTTTGGGCGCTAGTTTACCCTGGGCCGTTCTTTCCCAGCCTATGGCTTGAGGTTCAGTGTGGGCACTGAAACCGGGGTCCAATTCGAGTCCAAACGCCCGGCTCATGCCGTTTTTACGGTAAATCACCAACCGGATCGCCTTGAATCCCCGTAGGGCGAGGAGAAAGAGGTGGTTTTTGACCTGAATCGAGGGGTATCCGTCGCTGTTGAGACACGTGTCGACGTAGACAAAAGTGGGTGTTTTTGAGGAGGTAAAGAAGTGACGTGCCTCGGAAATGGGTCGGGAAATGGGTCGGGAAATGGGTCCGGAACTGGGTCCATCCGGGTTCAGAGTAGCGTCCGGGACCTGGAAAAAGCTTACCTGGGTGTCGCCCAAATGCTGTTCAATCCAGTGGATTTCGGGAATTTCAGGCTGTTCCTGTGGCTCCGTTTCGGTGAATTTCGGTGGCTCCGATTCCAAAACTTTGTCCCTGGTCACTTCTCGATTCTCTTGCCTTGGCAGACTTCTTTCCGTGTCCGCATCTCGTTTATCCTGACCATTTTCAATTGTCTTTACCCCCTGGTCTTGTCTATCCTGGCTATCTAGACTGCCCTTGACCCGCCATATTGAGTGAAGTACAGGGTAGCAGAGCCAGTAGTAAAACCTGTACTTTTTTAGGTCACAGAAGACCAAAAGATAGAACCTCTCCCGAACTTGGCCCTCCTTGATTTCCCCAAGCAATCGCTGGCTCCACTGCTTAAGGAGGTTTTTCTTATCCAAGGCCTTGAACTCTTCAATTGTCTTCACGTTATATAAAACGCCGTCTACAGGCCTAGTCAAATGATCACTATTAGCAGGCTCGAAACAATCGTAGTCGAGATGGATCACCGGGGCATTGTTGAACTTATTCAACTTCAGCGCCTGGGGCATGAAGCCACTGATCAATCTTGGTGTTGCATCTAGCTTATACTCGTTTAATATACGCAGCGACAAGTTGGTGAAAAACGACAGATCCACAAACAGCTGGATCGCATGGTACTTCAACGGCTGCGGGGAGTCCATGTTTTAGAGCCTCTGGTATATTACGCCAAAGAAAGGGGTCAAATGGGGTAATTGAGGGAAAACTAAATGGCAATTAATGTGCTTATGTTCCTTGTATCTGCACGTGCTCGCTCGCATGTCTCTGATAAGCAAGCTGTGCAGGCATAGGGGGATAAGAGTTGAGACAGGATGGGCCATAACTCCAGATTTTCCCGGAAATTTTGACAAACCTCGGGTTGAGAAGGCTTTGAAGGATTTCAAAATATCATAAATTAGTAGTTGTCAAAACTCTCGCAGACGCAGAACCAAAGCTCAAAGCCACCGCTTCTCGCCCTGGTTATCAATACCCTCAAACATGCTCTCCTTTCCATCTACTCCTCCAACGTCATGCCATCGATTTCGTCCAATAACTCATCGACACCAATCTCCACCGCATCCTCATCATCTTCATCCATCTCATTGTCCGTCTCTGGTGGTGGCGGCTCGTCTCCCGCCTTGTACATATTGATCGTTTGTCTCAACTCTTGATCCTCCTCCAATTCTTGCAAGAACAACTCGTAGTCTCTCTCGGCTCTCTCCTGCTCTTGCTTGGCCTGTCTCGAGTCGTCGTTGGCAACAATATCGTTGTGCTCACGGGCCATTCTCTTCAACTTCCACTTTCTGTGTCTGTTCTTCTTGCTCTTTCTAGGGTAGTGCTTCTTGATGAGCACCACCTCCGGCAAGTTTTCGTTGTCCAAGGTATCCCACAACTCTGAGTTGAAGTTGGTGTTGGTTAAGTAGTAGCCCATGGCAGAGTCTCCCGCATGCAAGAACCCACCCAAATGTGTTCTGACGTAGAAGGATCGGTCGTTGACCCCCAAATCGCTGGCCCTGCATACCGTCACGTCGGCAAGCACGTATTTGCCCTTCATTTCACCGGTGGGCTCCACGTCCAACACTATGAACTCCACAAGGGAGTTGACGTTCAAAAGCGCAGGGAATGGTCTCTTCCAGAAGACCGGCGCAGTCAAATCCGCCGTTTGCAAGGTGTTTGGGTCGATGAATTGGATCATGTTGGTCACCTTGTGGCACACAACCAAGCGAGTGATGTTTCCCAACTGGTTTGCCAACTTCTTGGGGAGAATCACGAGGTCGTCACGACAAATAGGCGCGATTTCAATCGAAAACGTGAACTTGTACGACGAGTTGCCCGACTGCGTGTCTATACTGATCAATTCCTCGGACTTCTTGTTCTTTATTGGCGCCACTGCCGACAAAAAGTCCACCATTTTCGTGGCGTGGTTTCGGGCCGAGTAAAAAAAGTCCAACCCGTCCTTGGCCTCCTGGATGGAAATCGTGTCCACGTGGGCATTGTGCTTCAAGATCAACTGCTCCAAGTAAAGGAACGTTCTCTTGTGTGCCACCTTCTGTCTGATCTGAACCGTGGCTCTCCATGTATTGGCCGTATAAGACTTGGCACAGTCAGGACACTGCATGGCGATCACCACATACTCCACCTCGAAAGTTTGCTGAACAATCGTGTTCTGCAAGGCTTCTCCCTGGACGGTCAACTTGACCCGGATTCTACGCGAGTGGGGCTCGGTCCAGATGAAAGAAGCGTCGATCAATCTGACTTTATTTAAACCTTTCAACCGGCGCAAGCAAATGGCCAAAAGCTCACGCGACTCCAACTCGGCGCGGATCCATTGACTTGGCGGCTGCAAGAACCGCTCGCAGTTTCTGCAAAAACTAATATTTGCCTCTCGTGGAATCCCCTCGGTGATATCGACGTTCAACTTGATACAGTCGTAGCACATGACTAGACCCAGCGATCCGTCCATGGGCACACCACAATTACAACAAAGAACTGTGGCAACGCCTTCTGGGTGCTGATGCGGTTGCAACGGAGCATACGACATGGTGTAGTGTTGGGTGTGTGTGGCTAATGCTTTGGATAGTAAGAAATATCCGACGGTGAAAAATATCTGATGACTACTGCGGAGCCTTAATCAGGTATCGGAAGCGTTGTGAGAGTGTCAAGTTTTGAGCAAGCTTG
Organism: [Candida] golubevii; assembly: GCA_030582695.1. Classification (NCBI taxonomy): domain Eukaryota; kingdom Fungi; phylum Ascomycota; class Pichiomycetes; order Serinales; family Metschnikowiaceae; genus Metschnikowia; species [Candida] golubevii. The sequence goes on along the minus strand of JAJMGV010000008.1, from coordinate 253,131 downwards.
TCGAAGAAAAAACGTGGATTTCTTGGGGGTTGTCGCTATTATACGCTTCTGGTGGATACTTTATTCCTGAAAAAAACTGTGCTCCAGTATTGCTGTTGCCACTATATTTTATCGAGCTTAGTAAGAAAGTGCTAGCTGCGCAGCACATGGCAAAAAAATAAATTGCACCTGTGCAGAGATGAGGTGGTGAGCTGGGGGAGCGATGGCGGCACACCCGTACACCAGGAGGGTGGAGTAACAAGTGACTTCGGAATCCCTCCCCTTCACTAGTAAAAGACAAGGGATCGCAAACCCAGTTTCAAGTGTATTCGGGCAATTTCAGGATGCTGGTTTGAAAGAAGAAGAAAAAAAGATTGTGTAGTTTGTGAGGGCTTTTCTCATTATTCTCCACCAAACTACCATGGTACAGTTCACCGCGACGCGGCCTTGGCCCTTGACTTTAATTCGTTCCGCAACTTGAAAAGCCAAAGCTGCAAAGTAACATTTGCTTGAGTTGGTGCAATTTTTCTACAGTTGCCTTTTTCAAGTATTTGGCCATTTTGCGAATACCTGGAAATACTCTGTGGAATATATAGAGCAACTTCGACTATATGTAGTAAGCTGGCCTTTCTAATGGTAAAGGAGCACGATTGGCCGTAATAATTAGGTTCGGCTTGTTCAAGTTCACCATAACGATTTTAACGACGACTACTTTTCTCGTCATTCAAGGAAATTTGCTGCTTCCTCAGTTTGAACATACTCTAGGGCTTTCCAAAGTTTTTGAAATAACAGGGGAAATAAAAGATGGGGGAAGAAGATCTGCAGAAAGATCTGGAGAAAGGGCTGGAGAAACTGGTTCTTCGTCACTGCAGTGAAACCCCGTTATGCGGTACCTGCTGATTCGTCATCCCCGCCATTTGAGTGAAATATTCAAAGCCAATGGATTTTGGTATAGATTTCTCGACCCTTAATTAAACATCCCGGTAATGAAATAGTAAAGTCTGTCACTATCTCTACTAAAAGACTCGTGAACTCGGCCGAAGTGGTGCATACAAGTCCCCGTGCTCGCACCGTTTCACTACCACTGCCAGGTCCAGGTCCAGGTGCAGAAAGCTGCGCGAGACTAATAAAGAGCGAGCCAAAAGTAAATAACAATCAACCAAACAAGCGTTTCCCCTCTTTTCCCCTTTCATTTTTGCCGCTCATCGTGCTCAATGGTGGAACGAAAAAGAGGAGGCGGGTCTCTTTCAGGGGCGACGCCCAAGAAATCGAAAAAAAACCCCGTGGTGAAGAACGAGCTGGAGGAGTCTGCAGAGGAAGACGACATTTCCACGGTTTCGAGTCCAAAGCTAGAATCGGACCATGAAAGCGATGCGCATGAAGAAAAAGACGACGAAAAGGACGACGACGCCGACGAAATCTTTGAAGATACGTTGAATGGCGATGAGACGCCCGACGCGGAGGCCGGGAGCGGAAATGGAAAAAACAACCACTTAAATGGGCCAAACGAGCATAATGGTGCCGATAGCGACACCAAAACAACAGCAAAAAAGGGGGGAAAAGACGCAAACAATGACGACGATAATGATAACGAAAAAAACAACGACGACGACGATGATGACGACGCCAAGGACGACGAAGATGACGACGAGGAGGAAAAACGCCGCATCACTGTCTTCAATTTTGACGGCGTCGAGTACTCATTCAAGGAGCGGCCTTCTGTGTTGGAAGAGCGTGAGGGCAAAATCGAGTTCCGCGTGGTCAACAACGACAACACGCGCGAGAACATGATTGTGCTCACGGGGTTGAAGAACATCTTCCAGAAACAGTTGCCTAAAATGCCCCGCGAGTACATTCTGCGATTGGTGTACGACCGGTCGCATCTTTCAATGGCGGTGGTGAGGAAGCCGCTCACTGTAGTCGGCGGGATCACGTACCGGCCATTCGATAGTCGTGGGTTTGCTGAGATTGTGTTTTGTGCCATCTCGTCAACGGAACAGGTGCGTGGGTACGGCGCCCATCTCATGAATCACCTAAAGGACTACGTGCGAGCCACGTCTCCTGTCAAGTACTTCCTCACGTACGCCGATAACTACGCGATTGGGTACTTCAAGAAACAGGGCTTCACCAAGGAAGTCACCCTCGACCGTCTGGTGTGGGTCGGGTATATCAAGGACTACGAAGGCGGTACGTTGATGCAGTGCCTGATGCTCCCTTCAAGGCTACGGTATTTGGACCTGGGCAAGATTCTCTTGGTGCAAAAAGCGGCCATTGAGAAGAAAATCAAGATGCGCTCGAAATCGCACGTGGTCAGGCCCGGTTTGCAGGTGTTCAAAAACGCCAAGCCTGGGTTCAAGCTCCTGGCGAGCGAGATCCCGGGGCTCATCGAAAGCGGCTGGCTGGAGGAGATGGATAAGCTAGCGCAGAAGCCTAAACGCGGGCCTCACTACAATTTCATGGTGACGTTGCTCTCGGAATTGACCAACCACCCGCTGGCGTGGCCATTTGCTGTGCCAGTGAATAAAGATGAAGTGGGGGATTATTACGACGTTATCAAGGAGCCCATGGACCTCTCGACGATGGAGCTGAAGCTTGAAAACGACAAGTACGAGTCGTTCGACCAGTTCCTCTACGACTGCAAGCTAATTGTCAACAATTGCCGGTCGTATAATGCGGAAACGACAACTTATTATAAGAACGCGACCAAGCTCGATAAGTTTCTTACGAAGAAGGTGAAGGAAAGCACGGATTACGCTCACTACCTTGAACTGTGAGGACGAAAGTGGACCAAAGTGGACCAAAGTGGACGAAAGAGGGCACCTACTGGTTACTGGCTGCTGGGATAATGCTCTGGGCAAAGTTTGAACCTTCGGAAGATCCAGCAAAGACTGACCGTATCAGAGGGTTATTCGCTTTTTTTGGCTTCGAGTTTGGTGGGCTGTGGCAAATGTCCTGCACAATCGCGGCTCGGCCTGAGCCGACATGAGCAATCGATTAATTGCTTACACCAACGTTTTCTTTTCAGGTTGAAACCACACAAAAAGAATAGAACAAAAGAACAAAACTGGATCATGGCCCAAATCTACACTAGTGCTACTTCGCCAGAGGTTGCCAAATCTGTCGCTGCTTTCGTCCTCAAGCATCAGGATGAGGCTCTTGCTAAGGCCGGCACCTTTAAAATAGCCGTATCTGGTGGGTCCATGGGCAAGGTTTTAAAGGCCGGGTTGATCGACAATGCCGACGCTGCAGGAAAAGTCCAGTGGGACAAATGGGAAATCTTTTTTTCCGATGAAAGATTGGTGCCTTTGGACCATGCGGACTCAAACTACGGTCTTTTGAACGAGTCCGTGCTTAAACATTTATCCGGAGCCAAGCCTAAGGTGCACACGATTGACGCTTCTCTTCTCACTGGAAAAGACGGCCAGGTTGAAGGATCAGACGAAGCGAAAGACGAGCAGATCACCCAGGCTTATGCGGATATTCTTCCTTCGGACTTGAAACTCGACTTGGTGCTTTTGGGATGTGGGCCCGACGGCCACACGTGCTCTCTTTTCCCCGACCACGCCTTGTTGAAAGAACGCAAAAAGACAATTGCTCTCATCAGAGACTCGCCCAAGCCTCCGCCAAGAAGAATCAGTTTCACTTTCCCTGTGTTGGCTCAGGCTGGAGCCATTGCTTTCATTGCAGAGGGCGAGGGAAAAGCCGCTGTCATTGACGAGATTTTCAATGACGAGCTGTCGAAGTTGCCATGTAAGCTCGTGAACAATCTTCGTGTGCCAGTGGTGTGGTTCGTTAATGATGCTGCTCTTACTGGGATCAGTGTGCCGGCATCGAAGTATTAGGGCAAATGGGTGAAGAGCAAACTTTAAATAAAAGGAGAGAATCAGACGTATTTGAGGTGATTTCAATTGTGCTTCAATTGTCCTTCAATTGTCCTTCAATTGTCCTTCAATTGTCCTTCAATTGTGCTTCTCGGCAATTTGTGAGGGTCAAATTGAGTTATTAGTCTTGGTTATTCTGCAAGGTAAACCGAGGCAGACTGCTAAGATACGTAGATCTATTCAGAACTAGTTACATCTGTCCCACACTCTCTCAGCCCGAAAGTAACCCGAATTTAAATTGGGAAGACTTTCCAAAAACTAGGCTTTCCCTTTCTTGTTACATTTTCTTGTCACTATTGTTTTGGCAGTTTTTCCCTTTTTCTTCTCTCTTCAGCTGTGCCGGGCCCCGAATGCACTCCAGTCGAATCGAGCGTGCGTGTCTGCAAGTCTCCGCCTATTTCCGCACTCCACTCCATTCATTCCGAACATCTAAATCCACAACATACCGATTATCGAGGCACGGGCATAATCCAATATACAATGGGTACGTTTCTGCGAAAATCGTCCACCAAAAAGAAACCCCAGGATAATGCCAGTATTAACACGCACGATCTAGGCGTGGCACTATGGCTTTGCCCCAAGAAAAACTCCCCGCTCTACGATAAGCTAGAGGTAGTCATGAGTTCACTAGCCACGGTTTTTCCAGGCCAGCCACCCCGGTTCGAGCCCCATATTACAATCTCAACAAATATTGCAGTAGACCTAGAAAACGCCAAGGATGACGTAAACCGGATTTTGTCTGCATGTTGCATTGCGCTCGACTCGTTGCCGAGGGATTCATCAGATGCACCTTGGATTAAGTTGGGCCGGGTATCCACCCAGAAAAAGTACTTCAAAAAGCTCTATTTCCAGGTTCTCCGTGACCCAATGCTTATTTCTTTTGCTCGCATTGTCCGTGAGCTCTTTGTCATTCTCCCGGAGCGGACGGAGTTGGAGAACAAGGTGAAAAACCCCCATCTTTTTCACACCGACCATGCGGGGAATATAGTCCGGAGAAAACTGCGCAAACTGGCGTCTGCTGACTTGCCGCCTGTCGAGTTGGACATGGCAAGACTCCAGCGCGAGCTGGCTCAAGAAGCGGCCGCGTGGTCGTCGGCAGAATACGACCCTCACCTCTCGCTAGTTTATAGTAATTTGCACCCAATCGACAACGCCTTGTGGCACACCATCCGCTCGCGTGTCTCGGACTACCTCCTGTTGGAGGACTGTGATCTGGACGCGTGGGACATTCATGGAAACGGGCTTTCGTGGGACGGTGGTGTGTTGAAGTTGGTGCTTTGTGAGGGCGATGTGAGTGAATGGCCTGTTCTTGGCTCGGTCGATCTACATATGTGATAAAACAAGTTGCTGGACAATTCAATGGCTGGACGACTAAACGGGAGAAAGGCTGAAAGACTAAGCAGACGACAGACAAACAAGGGCTAGACGGTGCCTTCAAGTGCCATTCGTACCTAATGCTACAGACCTTTCAAATGTTTTTTAACTGTGCTAATGGATATTTATCTGTGAAGCCCAGCCCAGATCGCTAGAAAATATGCTAATTAGTGAAAATTGGGTCTGAAACTCGTCGGAAGCAATGAAACACTACAATGAGAGGGTAAGGAATGACGGAACAGTTCCTGCGAGCAGTATTAAAATAATGCTCAAATGCCAGACGGTACATCTAAGAAACACGTCTGAGGATAACCCGAAGTAATTCGTTAATTCTAGAGTAAAAGAGACCTTGGGAAGGAAGACGCACACGGATCACTCTAATGTTGAGTCTTGACCATAACCAGTTTTTTTCGGCGCTTGAGAGATCTTATTTCTATCCTTCCCCTTTTCATAAGTTTTCTTCTCTTGCACGCTGCTGGTGGCTCGAGGATTTCCGTAAAAAACAAGAGCAAGATAAAGTTGTACACGGAAGCCATATATTCTCACCCTTTTCACCGCCCAATATCTTTCAAAATCCTGGCTTTTGTAGTTTGTTCGTTCGGTTTCCCCAGACTCAACGGGCAAAATAGCCGGCAAATATCATCACAAAATTGACCAAATAGTCTTTGGTGGGACCAAGAAAGGTAGAGAAGAGAGGGTTCATAGGATGAGCTTGTGGGTGCTTCCAGGAACGGATAGCCAGATAGAGGGCCGGATCTATACAATTAGAGCTTGTCTATTATGGATGCGAAATAGCTGCCTTTCGCGGAAAGTCACCAACGACCTTTCCAATAACAAATAATTTCCTCATCGTTCCAAAAAAACAAACTTCACTTTGGTCCGGCAAAAATCGAAATCCCGTCCAAAGAGACCGTAATTTTTCCATGGATACCTAAAAGCTTATAAAGAGATAGAATACACCTAAAGCCAGAAAAAAAAACACCCTTTCATTATTGTCCATGTCTAATTTAAGTAATACAGTATAAGACTACACTCGGCACGGCACGGCACGACGCCCATGTGCAGCGCAGACCTCTGAGGCTCTGAGGCTCTGGGCTCTCCATCTCAAATCGCGAATCAGACGTGCATTTTTCAAAATCACCATCCAAACAAACACCACCCTAAATACCATGACGGAGTCGCTCTCGAAACTAGCGCTCAAGGGCTCGTCCAAAATCGTAGCCGACTACTTCGAGTTTGCCATCCACAGCATTCTTTTCCAGCGAGGAATCTACCCGACGGAAGACTTTATTACCGTGCGCAAGTATGATTTGCCCATGCTAGTGAGTGCAGACGAAGACGTGAAAGCGTATATTGGGAAAATCATGGCCCAGGTGAAAAAATGGATCTACGGCGGCAGACTCTCGAAACTTGTAGTTGTCATCATAAACAAAGCCACCACCGAGAGTTTGGAGCGGTGGGAGTTTTCGTTGGATGTCAGTGACGAAGCTGAGTCTAGTTCCACTTCGACCACTTCCAAAAGCAGGGCAGACATCCAAAAGGAGATCCAGGCTATCATCCGGCAAATCACCGCGTCGGTGTCGTACCTTCCCTTCTTGGGCGACGACGACTACACCTTCAATGTTTTGGTGTACACGGACCCATCTTACGAGACAAAAAACATCCCCAGTGAATGGGCCGACACCAACGGAGACGGGCGCATGATCGAGGGCAAGGCCGACTCGGTCAAATTCTCCACCTTCCACACTGACTTGCACAACGTGGGCACCTCGGTCAGCTACAAACTAGGATGAAAGGGAGACCGACAGTTATGAGTATCCAGCACTTAGCTAGTGAGGCGCGAAACTAGGTCTTGTTGGCCTTTGGAGGGCGCAAGATGGCCAACTCGTGCTCGAAACGCCGCCTCTTATTGCCGATCATGAACCGGGCCGCACCCTTGCTGCCCATCTTATAGTCCCATTTGCGCAAGTAATTGTCCTGTTTAAGCAACCCAGGCGTCGACACCGACTGTTCGCTGAGAATGGTCAAGTCGTTGAAGCGGGACTTGAGGTCCATGAACTTGAAGATCTGCTCCTTGCCGGTCTCGGCGTTGATGGCGGGTAAGTAGTCGTTCAAAATCAGAAAGTTCATCTGGTGGACGTAGTAGTCCAAAATGTACACAATGCCCTCGTTGACCAAGGCCTCGGGACACCGGAAGTCCCGCATCGAGTCGATGTTTTCCAAGATGCTGCCGATCTTCTCGGGCTCGCCGATTTCCCCGTACTTCGCAAGCAAATCCACCGGTTTGAGGTTCAACGCCACGATCACCGTGGCCAACGCAATGCAGTGCGGCGGAATCACTAGCGAGAGCGGCGTCGACATGATATCGAACGCCACGAGCCACGCAAAAAACGTGAGCTTGTAGTCCAAGTCAAGCTGTTTCGAGAACATCACTACTAGCTGGTCCACGGAGGGGACGTTTGCGGCGCCGCTGAGAAAGTCGAACTTGAGCACTTGTAGCAACTTGAACTCCAAGCTCATGATGACTTTGCGCTGGATCTCAAACACCGTGTTGGCGGAGTTACCGATGTTTCGGTAGTAGCTTCTCGACTCGCCGTCAATGTCTCTGATTTTGTTGGCCACGGCCTGGATGTCCCGGAGTTTCTTGATGCAGTCCTCGTTCTTCGTTGCGAGGAAGAGACAGGTGTATGCCACCATATATGGGTCTTTCTCTAGCTCCACCAACGGGTCATTTTCCGGATTCATATCGGATTGTTCTTCAAAGCTGTTAAACAAGTAGTATCGCTGGTAGTAATTCATGGCCAAACTTAGCACGCGCAACGGGAACCTCATGGCCTTGATGATCTGGAAGAGAAACTGGTACATCTGGTGCTTGCGCTGATTATACGCGATCTTCTTATTATCCGGAATAGTACTGGCATGAAGATGTGAGAGTTCTGCGTGCGAGAGAAACGGCCTCGACACCTGAACGATGGTGGGTTTTTCGCTGCCGCTTCTTTGCTGCGACGGCGTTCCAGGGACCTCCATATTTTTTCTGGACTCCGACATGTTGCTTGTTTATAGAGTGGATGGAGGAAGAAAGATGAGCTTTCATCATGTTGAGAGGCAGCCTGCTGTGGAGCGAGAGGTACGGGTGTTTCAGAGGACCACGGGCCACGCTGCACGGGCCACGGGCCACGCTGCACGGGCCACGGGCCATGGCCGACCCCCGGGTATATTCACCTACACAAGGCTATCAAATACGCTGATTTTGGCTAGTACATACAAATTACGTAGACAACACTACTCTTAGGCAGCGAAAGACAACGAGACACCCAACTTGTGGACAGGCTCGGCCAACTTCAAGGCGTCGAAAGAAGCACCCAAGCCCAATCTGACGCCTGGTCTCAACTCCTGCGAGTATGCCAAGGCAGTCAAGCCGGAGTCGGCGATCTTGGCCTTGACGAAAGCGGAAGAGTCCAACTTGTACTTGGTGGCGAACTCGACATTGACGTTCTGCGACTTGACCGAGTCCCACGTGGCCTTGGCACCGGCCTCAACGAATGGAGACACTCTGTGGTAGTAGCCGGCAGTGAACACAGACAAGTTGGCGGTGGAGGTCACGCCAACGGTGTACAAGGGGTGGGCGTAGCCGACACCAACCGAGTACTTGTTGAGCTTGGCCGAGGCAATGTCGTAGCCCAACTCAGCACCAGCGGTGAAGCCGTCGTGGGCAACAGCCAAGTCGGCGGTGGCAACAGGGCCCTTGAGCAAGTCAAAGAACAACCTGGCGTTGACGGCAGACTGCTGGTAGAAGAAGTTCAACCGGGCGTTCTTGGGGCCGTTGGGCACAACCGACGTGTCCAATTCTCCCTTCAAGCCGGGGGTCAACAACTCCGACAACTCAATCTTGGTGTTCAAAACATTGGCGTTGTTCCAGCCCTCGGTCAAGGTTAAGCCGGTGGACTTGTCGGCGTATTTGGCCTCAACAGAAGCAGCAATCGCATTGTCCTTGGCGGTCTTACCCTTGACGGTGAACGCCACACCATTTGGCGCAACAGTCTTGACGTCGACGGCGGCAGTGGACAAGTGGAAGAAGTCCTTGTTCAACAAGTCATTGGAAGGCTTTTGGATGTCAGAGAAAGCAACAGGAGCCATTTTTATTTGGGGTTCAAAAGTGGGGGTGGGTGATGTTGTTTTAATGGGTTTTCCAAAAAGGCGCGGGAACCGCCCTGCGAGAAAAGGTGGATCCGCGTCTGCTTTTATACGCCGCGCACAAGAGGAGGCCTGAGGGGAGAGGCCAGCCAATACAGCCAAGGGCGTGCGTCCTGCAGAATGGGCGGCGCGAGTATTTCCAACGGCATCTTTTTTGGTTTCCGGGGGAGCGAGAAAAGACGTGGGTATTTTGGGAAGTTTATTATTGGCTGAGGTTTGACGAGGTTTATGAGAAGTCTGGTGCGAAACGTAGGTGAAGTTTGAGATTGACACCGGGAGAAGAGTGGCTTTTGGTGGTTTTTTTTACTGTCTTTTGCTGTTTCGCTCCCTCACGTTTTTCGGATATTCTTCTTCTTTTATGAGTTGGTATAAGTTGTGGTGGCGGTGGCGGTGGTGGCGGAATCAAGTTCATCAACTGTGGTCTGACCATACGCTCGAGGACTGGCAGTAGGTAATAAGGCATAAATGTATGCTTTGTAGTGATTAAGCCAAGTCAACGTAGCAAGCGGAAAAATAGAGATTTTCATTAAATGACTTTCATTTTCTTGATTTCTTTGATATTCAAAAACCAGGTGTCGTTGATGTGATTGCCATATGTGGCTCCATATTCTTTGTTTATGTGAGCCCTCATGGTTACACTACAGTGAGCATCGTTCTGGGCGAAATCACTGCTTTTCTGTGATGTAGATCCTTTTTGAAATGTCAACTTGAAGACCTCTTATTTTTTCAAACGGAAACCACCATCTGACAGTTTTTACAGTTCTTGACTATTTTCTGTCTGCATTTTGACTCATATTTGATCTCTTATCTTTCTTTTTTGTTTGTTTTTGTTTTGTTTTGTTTCTCCGGTTTATTAAACCAGTGCAGGTTGCCCCGGGCTTCGCCGCTTCGTCCGACCACCGCACGTGCGCGTCCAGCGCCAATAAAGTGGACGCGAGAATTTCAAGAAAACAACGTCGCTCATTTCCGTCTCTTCTGTGTGGATTAACGTTTGCCTTTTTTTTTTGGCACCCTTTTCATTCGTTCTCGCCTCGTTCTTAAGCCCGTTCTTTCATACTTTACCCATTCATTGCCCCGTTCACGCCAGCTTTCGTCTGCATCACTATAACTGTTCAGCACCATTTACCTACAGTATTAGTTACTCTTTCTTATCCTTCTTATCCTTCTTATCCTTCTTATCCTTCCAATTCTGAATAACAATCCCCAAATAGGGGCCAGAACACCCTCAAAGTCAAGTCACTCACATAAAACCCAATGCGGTTTGTCGTAGTCAACAATAACCCCCACACCGTCTCCCAGTTCGAGACGATGTTCTCTGAAATCAGGGCTTCCGTGCCAAAAGATATCCGCTTGTGCTGTTTCCAGGGCTCGCTCCAAGAGTGCGAGGCAGCACTCCAGGGCCAGGAGCCGCGCACTGTGCCCTCCAAAACTGCCCTTGTTGCGCCTGCGAACTCGCTCTGTTTTATGGGTTGCGGCTTTGACCGCGCCATTGCCGAGCTTTTCACGGGCCCTGGCGGCGACTATCGTGTGTTTGAGACGGCTATTCAGAACCACGTTTTGGCCAAATTCAATGGGTTTGTGCCCCCGCAAAGTGCCCATGTGGTGGACTTGGCTGAAGCTTGTGGTGGGCCCGGGGCGAGCGGTGTGCGCACCAATTCCAGCCCCGCCTCCACAGTTGGGGCCACTCTTGGAGCCACACCTGGGGCCACATTCGGGGCCAGTGCGAGGGCCTCAATATTCACCCATCTTATAGTCACACCCACCATGGCGGTGCCGGAGAAAATCTCATATTTAACCGTTTTTTATGCCACATGGAACTCACTACTAGCAGCGAAAACCATTGAAGGGGTTGAAACGGTGATTTTCCCCGCTTTTGGTGCTGGCTTTGGAGGTGTGTCGCCTCTGGTTGTGGCCCGCACTATGTGTGGGGCGTGGGGCCTCTTTTACATGGACATGCTCGCCCCGGCGTGGGGCCGCGGGGCCGCTGTTTTATTGTTTCTTAGGAAAGATTATAGGGCGTTCGCCGACCGTGAGGACGTGGCAAAAATCGAGTCTGTTTTGGGTAAAATGAGTGAAAATGGGGATTTTCGGGCTCCCGGAATTCTGGGGCAAAATGACCCTGGGCCTATGCTGTGGCGTGTGCTTTGTAGATGTATTAGTGAGCTTGGCAGGGCTTGAGAGAAGACTGCGCGCGGGCTTGGCACTGGCCACTTGGGTATTCTTGGATGATAATTCAAAGACAAAGCAAGGAAAGGGTGAAAAAAGGTTCTCAAAACTGATTTTTGAGAATAGGCATTTAGAGTAAATAAAGAGAGAAACAACGAGAAGACAAAGAAAGTAATGGGCTTTATGGATAAAATGGACAGAAACGAAGGAAAACATAGATTGGTTCTTGCTGGCCCTACTTCTAGCTTCTGCTTCGCTGCGAAGTTGGGGAAAAGACTCAGATGATGGACACGACATTGTCGTTTTTAGAGGAGCTTTTTAGGCTTTTTTTTTTTATTCAGTTACTTTAGTTCACTCTGATTATACTTGTCTTAATTTTTCTTGCAATCACGTGTATAGTATATGGGTGTTATCTTGTTTCTTCCCACTCTCGTTCCTCTCGCCCAGTTACTCAATTTATTAGTAAGTCTTGAAAGTGTAGTATGGCCCCACGCACCGGGCCATCCAGACAAAAAATCTCTTTTCTCCCAGAAATTCCCTAAAAGACGTGTATCAGACCATTAATCTTTTTATGGGACCAATGATAGAAGTGATCCCAGGGAATTAAGTCACTGTGAAACTGGATTAAAACTGCATCTCATCAGAATGATGAAAATTCAAAATCAACGAAGGTACCTTGGACTACTTAATGGCAGAAACAATTCGAAAGCAGCTTCCTAATTGTAGAACCGATCATATTAAATTTCGTTCAGATACGCTAACCCATATTTGTGTGTCTCTTTCAAATTAAGTACTTAGAATTATTGTCTCTACCTCAACTATAAACTTAGTATAACAGCAATCTATTTCCGTATAATTGACATCTTTAAGGCTTGTATCAATATCATAGTTTAATGTCCATTCAACATCATGATCCCCTTCTTTGAAGGGCAATGGTATTTGATGTTCGAGTAGCAGAATTCTGATTAAAAAAATTGCATCTAAATCTCTTTCCGTTACTATCTTAGGTGGTTTTTTGATGTCTTTCTCTGCACATGCTCTGTTCAGCAAATGTTTTCACAAATGCAAGTGTGGTAACATAAGTATAACGGAATACTTGTTGCTTTGAAACAACCGACGAGAGCCACGTAACGGCGCACCTTAAATAAAAAATAGCTATGAATTGGTAGAAGATCGAAGTTATTTGGTATTTCAACTGGATTTGAAGACATGAGTATGTAATGCAATTAAACGCACACTGTAATCACCATGGCCTCTTTTTATTTACATGGCTCTTTTATTTACATGGCTCTTTTATTTACATGGCTCTTTTATTTACATGGCTCTTTTATTTACATGGCTCTTTTATTTACATGGCTCTTTTATTTACATGGCTCTTTTATTTACATGGCTCTTCTATCGCTTTTATTTTCTTTTCTAGGATTGTGAACATTTTCGTAACCCTTGCATCTTAAGCGTTTTCTCTCTTTTCTCTTTTCTCTTTTTTTTTTTTCTCTCTTTTTTTTTTTCCTCTTCTTTCTCTCTTTTATTACTTCTCCCGACGCGTACCACGTCGACGCGCATGGTGATAATTGTCATAATTTTGCAGCTAAAGCTCCGCTAAAGCTCCACGCTCACAACCATTTCAAACTCTCACCCCCTTCATTTTCCCACTCCCAAGGAGTAAGTATTTGTTGTATTTCCTTATCTCTCACTGACATCTCTCACTCGTTCTATTTCCTGATATGGCCAATAACCACCGGCTCAAGTACACGCTTGGGTTTATTCGCTCCGAAACCAACCATGTGCTTTTTCTTAACCGGCAAAAAGCGCCACACATGGGTAGATGGAACGGGGTCGGCGGCAAATTGGACGCTGGGGAGTCTCCTCACGAATGCATTATCCGGGAGACGTTTGAAGAGACCGGGCTTTCGATCGAGTGCTTTCGAGACCGGGGCATTATGAGGTGGATCCGAGACGGCGTAGAACTTGGCGGGGTCCATATCTTTACCGCCGATATTCTGAAGGAGCAAATGGAACAGTATACTACCCCACGGGTGCACTGCCACGAGGGGATTTTGGACTGGAAGGCCATGGACTGGCTTCTTCACGACGACAACATTGGTATCGTAGACAACGTTAAGGTTATGCTCCGGGATCTTTTCACGGCGGGGCCGGACTCGGTGTGGGTGTCGACGTACGAGGGCCAGCACTTGAAAAGCTGCACATATTCCAAAAACCCACAAACAGAGGGATAAACAAGGATCAGTAAGAACACAAGCAAGATTCCAGACAGTACTGAGGATTACACTACACTACAGACGAGTGCCGAGTAACTAGTCTCTTAATATACAAACTTCTTCTTCTTCTTCTTCTTCTACGTTGTCCAGAGGCGGGCTGTGCCGTCCGCGCCGGCACTGAACAACCAGGCCTCCTTCGGGTGCCAGGCCAAGTCCAAGACACCAATACTCGACACCACTTTATGGCCGGTCAACTTCTTCAACGGTACGAGCAACGGGTTCGTCATGAAATCGTCGTAAACCGTGCCGTGGAACACGTGGACCGCGCCGTCGTCGGACGCCGAGGCAAAAAGCGGCAAGTTGCCTTTGTGGAACTTGACCAGGCGCACCGCTTTCTCGTGATAGCGCATGGTCTTGTATGGGGTAGCACTCAAGTCCAAATCGTGCCACAACACGCGCTTATCATAGGACGACGCCAAGAGATGGTCTCCGCGTGGATGCACGTCGATCCCCGACAACATTCGGGCGCCCGGCACCAACTTCTTGGCCAAGACTTGTTGGGCCAAGTCGTAGATGCGGATGGCTCGTTGCGAGCTCACGAAAAGGTGGGGTTTGGTTGGGTGGAAGCGTGCGTCGGTGATGATGCCCTTGGCCCTGCGGAACGGCGACTGCGAGAAGTGTTTCGAGAGCTGGTGGATGAGCACCGATGTGTTTTTGGCCTCGGGCGACACCGTGACGAAATAGTCGCCTTTCCGGTGCCACGACACCTTTTTCACCGGCTTCTTGCACTCGATCACCGCGGTTATACCCTGCTGTTGCTGGTGGGTGTTGGGCGTGTGCCACGTGGCCACGTCAGCGGTTGACGGGGTGGTGTTGTGGGCATGTTTGGCATTTTTACCACTTCCATCGTCCTCCTCACCATCGCTGTCCACGTCGATCTCGGTGTCCTTGCGCTTGTGCCCGAACGTGGCGTATCCCCACCCGGCCTCGACCTTGACCCGGGCGTTGTTCTCGAGATCAAAGCCGAAAACCGGCGGCACCACAAGCAAAACCCGTTCGGCTGCTGCAACCGCCAAAATCGGCACCGACTCGTCCGGGTGCCAGTCCACAGCTTCGACACTGTCCTCCGGGTTCTCGGTCACGTCCACCGCATCAAGACGGAACACCTGCCTGCCCGAAATCACCTCCCACACACGCACCGAGCCGTCGTCCGAACCCGTGGCAAGCCACAAGCCCAGCGGCGACACGGAAATGGTGCGGATGCGGCCCGTGTGCCCGGAGTAAACCGTGGAACACCGGATCGGGAACGGGCGCAAGTCACGCGGCGACGGCAACTCCGGAATCAACGACTCCGGGTCGATGTTCATCTTGCTTTGCCTCACGCGCGGCGCCAAGTACAAGTCCAAGCACCGCTCGAACCGCTCACGCACCGACTCCGGGTAAGCAGGTACCTTGCGCAACGCGTTGTACTTGGCCGGGATGAAGTTGGTGTCGCGTTCGGATGGGTCGGTTTGTTCCCATTTGCGCTTCTCCTCGTCGTCCATCAAATACTCCTCGGGCGGATTATACGACTCCTCGTGGGTTGGCGGAGGCAACTTGGGCGCCCGCAAGTTCATCACGTGGTCGTTCGGAGCGCCGTCCTGCTCCCACAAATCGAAGTTGCGGAGCTCCTCTTCCCGCTGCTCCTGGACCTGGCTCGGAGGCACGATCTTGCCCTCGCGGATGGCCTTGACTATCTTCATGATGCGCTTGGCCTCGTGTTTCGAAGGCATGAACCGCCGCTTGGGTTCGGGGGCTGCAGTGAGCGGCATCACCTCTGTTTTCAGCGTGAACCACTCGACCGTGGGCTCGTAGGGGTCGATGCCTTCTGCGGTGTTTTCGTTGTTCTGGATCTTGCGGATCAACTCCAACTCGTGTTTCGAGAGCTTCAACAGCTGGCCCGTGTTCTGGTCCAAGAGTCCAGTCCACCCTTCAGGCAACTCGATCTGTTCCAAGAGCTGGTCCAACGCAGAGCCCTTGGCGGGCCGCATGATGCGCTTGCCGTTGATGTCGTAGCCGATATGGGGCATTTCCTCGTATGCCGAGAGCGGCACGTTTCCAATGGTGTTGAAGTTCTCGGCGTCCGAGTCGTCCGAGTCGTATACGGGGTCGATCTCGGGCCGGAGCACGCGCGGCCGTCCGTCCGAGTACTTGGAGAGCCAAGTCTCGTCGTCGTTGGTGTCGATGGTCTTGAGCTTGACTCCGGAAAGTTTGTCTGTGATGGTCTCGGCCTCTGACGAAGAGTCCGAGGAAGAATCCGAGGAGGAATCCGAGGATAACTCCGCTTCCAGCCCGTTTTCTTCCGCGAGCAACCGGTTGAGCTCGGCCTCCTCCTCGTCACTGTCTTCGTCGTCGGTGTTTTCGGTGTTTTCGCTGTTTTCGTCGTCAGTGTTTTCATCTTCAGAGTTTTCCCCAGCAGCGGCTTTCAGTTTGGGCGTTTTCGCCGAGAGAGCCTGTTTGGTAGGCTTTGGGGATTTCCCTTGTTTTTGTGAGTTGCCAGGATTTCCATCATTTTCATTTTCATTTTCATCCTCCTCCTCCTCCTCATCTTCGCCCAAATCAAGCAAACCAGTCACCTCAAATTCGTCTTCAGGCTGCTCTACTTCCACCTCCACGTCGTCCTCGGGCTTCCGCTTTTTCAGCGTGGCCTCGGGCTTGCTTTTGCTTACCGCGGCGTTTCCAGATCCGGCTTTGGCCATTTCTTGTACTTTTCGTGGTGGTTGATGTCCCAGGGGTTATACCAAAAATGTTTGGGTTCCAGTGCCTAGTGGTGCTATCATGGAAAATTATCTGAGAAGAGCATCTCGCCAGGTGCCGGAACAAGCGCACGCTTTTCGCGCAGCCCAGTAATGACTAGGGTCTTGGAAGATGATGAATACAGTGAAACATGTTAATTCGGATATTTTTTTGTTGTTGAAGATATGCATTTTTTTCTTTCATTGGGGATGTTGAGTTAAGGGGCCAAGTAAATTCATGGAAAGTCTGAAACACTAAATTGAAAGAATGGAAAAGAGTGTGAAAGAGTGTGAAAAACGAGAGCTGAGAAAATCCGTAAACTTCCTAGGTTGGGATTTCGCGTGATAATTAATTAACGGGGGTTTACTGTACATTGTATTGAATAGAGTGGGCCAACCGAGTGGATTGGGGTCTTGAAGATGAAACTCATTTTTTGAAAGCTGAGAATATCCGAATTATCGGAACTCATCGAAAATTAGAGATCCGGATTTGCTGGTGTAGGCCGGTATTTGCAGAGTGGCCTTCGAAAAGAGCGAAGGGAAGAAGAAGAAGGAAGAAGAAAAAGGGAGGAAAAAAGTCAGAGAGACAAAAGAGAGAAAAAAGAGAAAAAAGAGAAAAAAGAGAAAAGAGAGAAAAAAGAGAAAAGAGAGACAAAGATGAGAAGAAGGGGAAAAGTGGGGACCTTGAAAACATGGAAAAATGAAGTATCACGCGAAATACTACGGGAAAGTATGAGTACTTGCAATGAGGGGCTCAAACCACCCTTTTTTTTTTTTTTTGAAAGAAACTAGTGTAGTCCTTTTTCTCAGCTAAAAAGACCGAGATATTTTCTCTTGAGTCTCGAGAAAGTAAATGCCAAATAAGAAAGAGGAAAATTAACTGCAAGCTAAAAAGCCTCAGGAAATAAACTGGTTGTCCTTGTCTATATAATGCAGGTTGTTTTGGCTATTCGATATATCGAACACCAGAAGTACGAGTCTTCACTTCGCAACAAGACTTTGAACAAAAGACGGAACAAATAGTGTAGAAACTGATGATAAAAGATCAAAAGGTATTGAAATGGATGATAGACGAGAAAATAAATAATCATCACATTAGAGTAAAATAGGAACTCACATCGTCTGGTTGCAATATGCGACCTGTTTCGCGGAGTTCTGGTAATCCAGAGAGAGAGAGAGAGAGAGAGAGAGAGAGAGAGAGAGAGAGAGAGAGAGAGAGCAAGTGTAAGGTGCCCCACAAACACATAATACTTATGAGGAGCAATGATGGGGAAATTTTAGAACTTGACCTAAAACGGAATCTATAACTATTTCATTTTGTTTCATGGTCACCGCCAATTTGAAGACTGTGTCCCATTCAAGCACTCATGTAGCTTCTGCATAGCCTAGTTTGAATATTATTTCACCTCCACCCCTCCGGGTTGGCTGTGATCGATTAAAGGGATAAAACTCCAGGGTCTGGCTTTGCCTCACTGCCACTACATTCTACTACCTTCGACCACATTTCAGTACATCTCAGTTTATTCCAAATTCCATGAAAAAGAACACTGCGGCTGGAGTAGCCCAGCTCTACCAATATAATTGGGACATTACCCGGTAGTTTCGGGAAAACAATACCCAAAAGCAAACAACAATGAATCTCATCATAGTATTCACAATCTTATTGTCTCTTTGTTTTGCCTCTCAGGTAGAACACGAGGGTATTCTTTATTTCTCCGAACTCGACAAAAACCCATATCGCATGTACCTCGGGGTATGTGCCCAAACATTATGTCCAAGCAATAAAGAGTCCGTGTTTCGGTACTATTCAGACGGATCGGTCTCTGTTTATCCTTACTACCACTTCTTGAATATCAATGCAAACGGAGCTTTAGTACTCAGTGATGTGCCTCAAAGAGGGTTTTCTTTGGAGAGAACGAGGAGTTCAAGACGAGGGATTTTGACATTCCAGGGGCACAAGGACTTTAAGCTTTGTGCAGACGGCATAATGACCAACAAAGGCACTTGCGGGGAAGCAAAGGCAGCCAAGATAATGCTTGAGGACCGAATTTTACTTGCCGGGTGATGTAGGGGCAGTTTGAAAAGCAGAGAAATTGAAGTTTGGTCTTTTGCTTGATATTAAGGGGCACTTTGTGAAGGAAGGATGTTGATAGCCTGTGCTTAAACAGGAACTTGAAATCAATGAATTCTGGTAAGACTGAACGTTTGGAATATGACTTATCACTTGGGTCGAGAACCCATTCCAGGAGACGTTTATGGTATATCGTAAACTATTGAAGACTGGAAAAGAGAAGGGAAACAAAAGGGAGGAACAGTAAGGGCTGGTGGGAACTTTATCGTTAAAGTCTGATTGACTGGATTTCACTGGATTTCACTGGATTTCACTGGATATACACTCTGGCATTCTGTAGACTTGAGGTATCATCATCTCAAAAAGCCTCAATGTTTTGCAGCCACTGTAGTCGCTTCCACTGCAAAGTGCGACTGTTATCGTTGGCTCTAAGCAGAAATATTCGAGTTCCACAGGCTTGGTCCCATTCCTCTTGAAAATATTTATTCATTGAAGGTTAAAAAAAATGCGTGAAATAAACTAATAACCCCATTTACTTCTTGTACTTATCTTTTGCTGTGATCATTGATTGATGAAAGTGTGATTTCATACGCTTCCTCGTCTCCTGGCCTCTCCAAATTGGAGAACAATACGTGATACAATAACTCCAAACACTGCCAATGATGGTCAACACAACAGATATTCCGATCCACGAACCATGAAATGAAATTTTCAGGGAGACTAGAATTGAAGGTATATCGATAAAAAAATTCCAATCAAGGAGTATATCTAATTGGCGATACCGGCGATATTTATGGCCCAGCACACGGCAACCCCCAATATAGTTAGCGTTCATCGCTTCTGAATAACATGAGAAAAGTAAACACCGAAACATAAGGACCAAAGGCCAACCAAAGGCCAACACCACTCAGGTAGACGTCTTTGGGAAGAATTGCCCGCATCTATATAATTATTGATGCACGTGGGAGATGCAAATCCTATATAAAATTGAACCTGATATGTGAGGGCTGTTATGGTCTACTAGGCAGATATTGCCAGAGCCTTTAGTCCGTGTAATAGAGCACAAAAAAAAAATAAAAAAGAAAAAGGTTGTGTTGTGTTGATTGTGTTCATGTTAAAGAGACAAGATTTAAAAGAAGCCCACCTTAATAAAAGCAAAAAACTGTGCTCTTAATCCAGGAGTATGCACTTTGTCGTGAGATATTAATACACTTTTGGCTGCAAAGTGTGTTGCGACGTTGGTCTACGCCAGTGTTGTTAAAGAGTAGCGATGCGCGGTTATTTTGTAACACAGTAATTTCGATATCGCTAAATTTCGATATCGCTAAATTGCGATCTCGATATGGTCGAGTATTAATATTACTATCTGTGGATAGTAAAAATAATTTTTAAAATATAGTAAGATTAATATACCAAAAATAGCAAGAAGAGTTCGTGAGATACATCATCTGTCAGCATCACAAGGCAAATTGTGAGTCTGCAAACTACGAGAATCAACTGGAAATGAAGGGCCCGAAGACCCAATTTTTGTTATTTGGCCTGTTTGTGTGCGCAAGTGAAGAAGATTGTCAACTAAATTTAAGTTCAGCGGAGATGTAAGATGCGCTAGGCACGTTTTGAATCTAAGAACAAGCAAATCTCTGGAGCAAGAGGCACCACTGGATTTGAAGTTTTGGAAACTTGCCAGTGAAATACAACACATAAGGTAGAAGTAGATATTGCCATGCTTGTTCAGTACTCAGAATCAATGATTATGTGATATATTTGAGTGTGCTTCTAAAATTGAAAATTACGAACAATGATGAGTGGATGAAGAAGAGGCTGCCGAGTTTGCACTGCTATAGTTGCAAACTGATCTGATTTGCCTGGTGTTCTGATTAACTAACTTTGCTTGATTAACTTCAAGTCATCAGTTCCGCGATGCAGATCAAGCAGCTAACTAAAAGGAAACTTTCTTCAGCGAACATTAAGCTAAGTGTGTTTATCAGAAGACGGGGTCGAGTTAGCCCATATTGGGGACGAAGTTTTCGTCCATTACCCACCCAAACTGTCCAAGTGGTCAAGATTCAAAAAGCGTATTAATTTTTGAAGGCATATTACTATATTATGCGATAATTATATTAATATTAATTTTACTATTAATTAATTATGATTATGGTACCTATTATAATAATATAGTAAACAGTAAAAAAAAAAAATAGCGATTTAAATATAATTCGCAACACTGGTCTACGCGTCGGCTGTAACAACAAGAATTACTCTAGACGTAGAGTGTAGATAGATTTCAACACACTTCAAGAACAAAGTTCGTAACATATATGCGCTGTGGAATTTGACTTACAGGCTTCACTCAAATCCCTGAAATATCACTATTTGTTTTCTTACGTTGGCCTTATCAACTGGCCTTATCTAAGACGGAAAATCTAATCTTTCAGGTCCCTCAAGAAAAGCGCGGGTACATCACACCCTCTCATATAAGCACCTCAAAAAAGCCAGACCATACATTTTCCAGACCATATGTCTTTTCTAAAAACACCCGATATAAACACCCGATAAAAACACCCGATAAAAACGACCCGCCTGGTTCTTTTTGGAAGCGATCTGGCCTGTCTTGACACTGTTTCAGACATTGCTTTATTTGTTTCAGATTGCCGTTTTTCTCCTTCTTGATCCTTTTTTGGCTACTGTATCTTTTTTTCTTCCCTCACTCAATCAACTTCTCACCCCCTCATTTCTTTACCGCTGATTCCATGAACGCTATCCACAAAATCCTTGCCATAAATGAAAAGGAACTCGCGCTGAATATCCCAGACAACGCGTCCTGGCATGCTGATTATGCTGACACCTCTTATATATATATTGGAAATCTCCACGAAAGTCTTGGTGTCCAAGACGTGTTGGTGATCTTCTCTCAGTACGGAAACCCGACTCATATCAACTTGGTGAAAGATGGCGAGTCGGGCAAATCCCGGGGTTTTTGCTTTCTCAAGTACGAGGATCACCGGTCATGCGTATTGGCCATAGATAACTTCAATGGTACGTTAATACGAGGGAAACCTCTAAAAGTGGACCACACCTACTACAAGCTTGCACGTGGCCAGAGCGAGGACGATTTTCGGGTCGAATACCCGGATGTTGAGCTGCCAAAAAGGCCCTTGAAACGGCTCAAAAATGCCCCCAAGCTTTTGCCTTATGAGGAAGGGCAAAAAAGCGAAAACAACGATAACGTGGTGACTGAAGATGGGCGCAGCGCTGGTTTGGCTAATGACGACGACTTTGCCGATCCAATGGCGGCTTTTTTGGGTGCCGATAGTGTGGTTGAACTTGATTCAAAAGGTGGCAACACTAAGGATAGACGTTGTTCGTATCTGCAACAGGAGGCGCCCCGTGAAAGCAAGAGGCAGTGTAGTGAACGATAGGGCGAAGGAGCTACGATTTCGAGGGTTTCCTGGGAATGAATTAAGGCGTTAGAAGCACACTGAAGAGCAAGGGAATGGCCATAAAGTCTATTTAGTGATTGTTTTTGAAAAAGGCTCAAACCATGTGAAGTCTTTTTAGCCTTGCACTGGGAAAAAAGCGGCATTTTCCGCTTGATGGAGATCTCCGTGATACTGTTCCAGCTACTTTCTACTATTCAAGTGATCAGATCAAGGCTTGTCAACTGAAGTCGATCAAAATCAAAAGATCAGATAATGATGAGGTATTGTGAATACCCCCTTTTGTGTCTACCCACCCTGGATTTAACCTGCATTCAGACTGGTGGAAATGATCAACAATCCCCGCCACAAGCTTTAACTTTCCAACCTTGACACTTTGGCCATTTGGACGCAGGTAATCTGCATTACGACTCAAAGCCTGTGCCGTCTATTTTTCATTCCGCCTTATTTCGAGTTTATTTCGAGGCTATGGAGTGGTTTTGGAAGTACTCGTAGAAGTGCTGTTTATCACGAGGCCCGAGTTCAACGCGGTTCAATCCATTCTCCACGAACGCTGTCTGGCATGATTTCAATGATGAGTCATTGATTGGAACAATCTTGATCTTCACAAATGCCTTTCCAGGAAGAGTGAGTAATCTCGAGACATAACGGGATTTTGTCATGTGAGGCACCGGAAGCGCAATAGTGCTTGGGTAATATCTGAGAACAGAGACCTTCACCGGGGTCTTCGATGCCTCAAGAAACAGAGAGCATCTTTCTTGTAACGGCAACACTGCCTTGTTGTTGGAAGGCGTCCCCTCGGCAAATAGCACCACCAATTTTCCCGTTAGTGAGCGGTCTCCCTGAAGGAGTTTAGTGCCTTCACAAACGCACTTCTCAAGGGGCAAGAAGAAAAGCGAAAGTACGCTCCATGCTGTGAATGAGTACAAATCGTTCTGGAAAGGAACGACAACAGCCACAGAGGAGAGAGAAGAGACACTAGACACTAAGAATATCACGAACACATCAAGTGG
The DNA here is from genome assembly GCA_030582695.1 of [Candida] golubevii. Classification (NCBI taxonomy): domain Eukaryota; kingdom Fungi; phylum Ascomycota; class Pichiomycetes; order Serinales; family Metschnikowiaceae; genus Metschnikowia; species [Candida] golubevii. Next base: position 230,023 of record JAJMGV010000008.1, on the reverse strand, counting down.
AGAAACGAGATTCGACACGACAATGTCGTTCTTTGCGGGTCTGGAAGCGTCGATCTGCAGCTTGTTGGACTTTCGTACGCCTTCCACCAGGATATCAATATCCGACACGGAAAAAAGCCACTTCAAAATGAAGTGAAGAGAAGGTTTTGGGATAATAGATGCGAGAAGGTAGAACGCTATGAAAGCAGGCCATTTCACCGCCAAAAGCACGGGATCCACGGCGTATTTTCGCAAAGATGTGGTTTTGGGATCTGCCGGAAGAAACGGAGAAATGCCGGTGCCTTTATCTCTCCAATTGCTGAATTTCTCCATGGCCCAAAAGCTGACGATTTGAGCAGGATGAGATAAGAGGTGCGAGTAGACTGATGGGTGGAATGAAAGGAGCAGTCACGTGATGTGCACTTGGTGGGAAGGCAACGCCAAAAAAGAGGCTATTGAAGTCCCCCGAAATCATCACCAAAGCTCAAACCTGTCGCTTCATCCCTACAACAAAATAAAGGCGAATACATCTTAACATCATATTGACCACTTACTAATATACACAACAACAAGGCGATACCACCGCCATTGCGTCAATTATAACATAGGAACGAGGAAAAATCAATTTTCTCAAACGTGCCCCATTTACAACTCCTGGGAAGCCTTGGCAGCCGATTTCTTGACTGGCAACAACGACTGGTGGATGTTTGGCAAAACACCACCCTGGGCGATGGTCACGTGGCCCAACAACTTGTTCAACTCCTCATCGTTTCTGATGGCCAATTGCAAGTGTCTTGGGATGATTCTGGTCTTCTTGTTGTCTCTGGCAGCGTTACCGGCCAACTCCAAGATTTCGGCGGCCAAGTACTCCAACACCGAGGTCAAGTAAACTGGGGCACCAGAACCAACTCTTTGTGCGTAGTTTCCCTTTCTCAACAATCTGTGGACTCTTCCCACTGGGAAGGTCAAACCGGCCTTGGCCGATCTGGAAGTCGATGCTTTCTCAGTGGATCCTGCTTTTCCTTTACCTCCGGACATTATGTGATATTATTGGTTGATTTGATAAGTTAATACTTTGGGAAAAGAAGCCTTTGGTTGGGGGAGGGTGCGATATGGTTTTATATAAGCTTTTTTTCTTTCCGCACCACTCCCTCTAGCGTGTGCGCGTGGTTTCCTGGCTACCGTGTTGCTTACTTAGTGTGGTTCTCCTGCACTGGTCAGTGCGCGGAGCGTTCTCCACGCGATCTCCAGGGACTCTCCTCCACGCGGTTGTAGTGCTGGAAGTTACCCACTCGCGGACGTAAGCGTCAGCACGGTTCCGCTTGAGTGAATCAGGTCCCGCCACGCGTTCAGTAAGTAGGAAAGGGCCAGGTGGGCCAGGTGGACCAGGTGGACCAGGGGGGCCAGGTGGACCAGGTGGACCAGGGGGGCCAGGTGGAGGCCAGGTGGGCCAGGTGGGCCAGGGGGGCCAGGTGGAGGCCTGGTGGAGGCCTGGTGGACCACGTGAAGGGAGCAGAAAAGATCAATGACCTAAACTAAGAGTATTAGAAAATCCTGTTTTTTGAAACGGTTGTAATTCTCATTTTTGGGGGGTTTACTAAAGCTCGTTGGATTGTTACATCGCTAGAATTAATCACTGATCTTCCTCTCTTGGCCGGTGCACGCCGCACGCCGCACGGAACAGGAGAGAAATTAGAAGAGCAGACAACGTCTCCGCGTCGACTAGCAGCACTGTTTTTTTTTTTTGGCTTGTTTTGGCTTGCACGGTAAGCGGAGTGGGTTCGTGGGGCCGCGCGGAGAACAAACATGTGCTGAAATGCACACCCGCTCGCGTACATGTCATCCCTAAACCCAGACGCAGTTGCCAAACTTCGCCGCCCACTTTGAAGAAGCGCGCACCGACTGGGACGCGGTTTTTCCCTACTAGACTGCACGCTCGCTTTGGCAACTGGTATATAACATGAGGCGAATCCCCTAGCCCTGCCCAGTTCCAAGTTGTTTTTACACAAAGTTATTTCCACATCTACAATCATCAACAATGGCCCCTAAAGCAGAGAAGAAACCAGCCTCCAAGGCCCCAGCTGAGAAGAAGCCAGCTGCCAAGAAGACCGCCTCCACCGGTGAGCCAAAGAAGAAGACCAAGACCAGAAGAGAGACGTACTCTTCTTACATCTACAAGGTGTTGAAGCAAACCCACCCCGACACCGGTATTTCGCAGAAGGCCATGTCCATCATGAACTCGTTTGTCAACGACATTTTCGAGAGAATTGCCACCGAGGCGTCCAAGTTGGCTGCTTACAACAAGAAGTCCACCATTTCTGCTAGAGAAATCCAGACTGCTGTCAGATTGATCTTGCCAGGAGAGTTGGCCAAGCACGCCGTCTCCGAAGGTACGAGAGCTGTCACTAAGTACTCCTCTGCTGCCAACTAAGTGTGAAGGAGAGGGATGTGCGAGGGGTGTGACATTGGAAGCACTGTGTGTTTGCTGAAGTCTAGCCACTCGATTGTTTCAGTGCACTAAGTCGAGGATCGATGGGTGTAATGTATTTGTATATTAGTAATGGAACTTATTATTGTATTTGTTGTACTGCTAGAGCTGAGTGTTGAGAAGAGCGTACACTAAAGTTGTAGCCGTTAAAAAGCCGTATTTGGATTACGAAGCTATTAAGTTGGTTTATCCTTCTTAGGACTACTAGCTACTTCGAGTAAAAAAGGGTTTAAAACAGACGCATCTGGATCTTTTAACATTGAATAACAAAATGTTAGTGGAAGGATATTACAGTACATAGATTTTGGACAAGTGCTACCTAAAAGACTATTAGAAGTTGGCAGAATTTCCATTTTTACCATAGAGATTAGTGTCTTTCGAGCGAGTGGATGAACTGAGCTAACTCGAAACTACTAAACACTTCTCAAAAAAGAGAAAGTTCCCTATATGTGCATATGCTGGGGTGAAAACTGAAGAGGAATTCTAGTAAATCCGTCGCCTAACAATAAAACGAGTGATGGCCCAGTCAACGCACGAAATCGTATTTCAACCCCCGATGTCGCTCTTTACGACGACGTATGAAAGACACAGCACTTTACATCGTATGCGTTGAATATGATGTTGGGGGAGTCACCATGCTTTTGTTTTGATGCCATTTCAGTACTATGACGCCTTTTCTTCCCCGTCGCCGAAGGTGAAATTCAACACACTGAGACACACGCAACAGCACCAGAAATTGAACAAATGATGGAGCCAGTATGTATGGCGAGTTCCGTAGATGAGACTATAGACAGCCAAGTATACCAATGTTGCATCTGCCGCCTTGCTGGTCCATTTATCCTTAGTTTTATGGATGGCATCTGTTCCAAGTGGAAGTAAGTTACTGTAGTAACTGCAAAGTTCCACCAATATAAGCACCGGCGCCACCGCAAGAAAGTTATGATGCGAGGCAAACGGCGTTGCCCAACTTACGTTCAAGTTGTGGACGAAAACAATCAACACCGGAATATTAATGGGCAACGCCCAGGCCATGATCATCAAAATGCTCATATTGAAGTTCCAGCACGATCTCGACGCCTTAGTGTGCAACAACTTTATACACGTGGTGGAGTGGATGGCAAATGAAATCACGTAGGCGAATTGGTAGGGTATGAAGAATGGAATTGCCAAGAGAAGAAGCGCAGAGGCAGCAACTTTTCCTGCAACGCTTTTGTTTTTGCTCTTCTTTTCGGATTCCTTTTGTGCCTTCCACATGTAAGCCTTGAGTCTTCCACTTTGGGCGAGAATGATCGTGACAATATACCCAAAGCCTGTGAAAATATAGTAAGCCACAAGGTTGATGCCAATGGCCATGATGTAAAAGAGAGGCCCGATGAAAGCTAAGCAGTTTTCCTCCAAACCAAGATAGAACGAGTTGAGCTTGAAGTCACTCTGGAGACTCAAGTTGATTTCGTTTGAATCTTGGAGAACGACTGGATCGATCATGTTTAGCATCTGTTGTACGAGCCTCAACTTCGTCACCGGTGTCAATAGCCATAAAAACACAAGGGCAGGCACCAAGACTTCAGGGCTTGTGATGCGCGTGAGTCCATAGATATAATCCGGGAACTTCGCAGTAGAGTGGTATTTTCTCACTTGGAAGATGGCCACCAATACAGAAATAGCAAGGCAGTGGGAAACCACAGCAAGACGGTATCGCATCACAAGTAGCTTGAGACTGTTGATCCAGTCGACCGAAAACGTGAGTTCGACAGCTGCAACATCGTCGTCGGACCAGCCGCCTTTTGGATCAGACCAAAGTTGCAAATTCAAGCCGTTTTTGGGCTTGTGCTCTATGAATGGAGTATAAGGAGCCACGCCATGCATGCTGACTAGAAAGCGAGACTTTCCTCTTAGTCTGATGATCCACTTTGTTTCGTAGGGGTCCTCGATCCATTGACGAATAAACGGCTCAAACATTTCGCCGCTGCTTTCCTTGAGATCAACTTTATAGGCCAAAATACTGGACCAGGCGCCGGGGAAGTTGAAGTTCACTGCTAGCGGGCGATTGGCCAAAAGAGACACTTCTGCGCCTCTAGTCATGAGGGAAAACATGTCGCCACGGACCACATGCTCTGAAACGCCATTTTCGCTGGTTTGGGCAATCATGAAACCGCCACTGCGCTCGTTTTCGGCTTCAAGACGGTTTTGAATGATCAACAAGCTATCAAATCCTTGTAAATCCTGGCTCTGATAGTAGTTGGCCCAAAACGGCTCAGCTTCACCGTCGAAAGCAGAGTCTTCAACACCCTTAACATTCTTGGAAGATCGCGGGATCTTGTTAAGGTCAGGAGAAGTGTTGACACAGGATAAATCCAAAAACTCCTTGGTGTTGGTACTGGTAAAGTCTAACAGACTGTCTGCACCCAGGCTCTTTTTACACAAAAAAGCACTGTGGCGAGCGTGTTTCAAGCTTTCAAGCAGCTCAATGGGAACCAAAGCGCCATCAGTGAGGATCAGCACGGTTGAAGATTCGGCGAGCGGCAAAACGTGGAATCGTGGACCATTTTCCGAACGAGTATCGGAGGACTTCCAGATCTCATTGGCACCGTTCCTGATCACCGCATCTTGGACATCAAACTTGATGTTGAAGGAGTGTCCGATGTCATGCTTGGCTTTTCTGTTAGCTGTGTCCTTTCTGATGGTATCTTCAAAGCCAGAGAGTAGAATCTGCTTGAGAACTGCCATCCGTTTCTTCAACAGATGGACTCTATTTGGGGACGAGAAGTCGACCACTTCCAAAAGCGCCCTCAGAACTGAGCGCCGTAGCTGGCGGCACCAAACAATAGCCAAGTGGTCCATTGGCGTCCACACCTCTGGAATCCCTGTGGTGTACACCGTAAGACCATTTGAAGGCGGAACCAAAAAGCCTAAGGTGGTGTAATCTGCAGGCAATATCGAGTCGGTCAAGCCGCCAGTAATAGAAACCACACAGACATTGTCGAGGCGTCCATACGCAAACAGAGACGGGTCATGGAACGCGTCGTACCAGTACCGGTCGGCGGCCAGGTAAATCTTCAAAATATCGCCGTCAAACGTCAAAGGCGCAGCCGAATGAGGCGAGGCAAGCGTGACAATGGTATTTATCGACTCGGGCAAGTAAGACGGCAATGTGAGCATGACCCGGGCCACAATTCCGCCCATAGAATGGGCAAGAATCAATACGGATTGGGGCGGATTATCCGACAGCGCATAAAGCAGCAAAATGAACCGCACCGCCTCGTTGAGGTACTCGGCCTGGTCGAGCAATGTGCGGCCATGGAACGCGGTGAAATCCTCGTTGAAGTCGGCGGCAAAGAAATCGAGATTGCGCCTATTTTCGTTTGCAACCACGTTGATGTTCTCGTCAAAGTACAAAATCGAGCTTTCGGCGGCGATCAGGCGCACTTGGCGGTACGACCCGGCGTTTCCCGGAATGAACAATACGGGGATCCCATCGAGAGACTCGAACCCCTGCCCCACCACCGGCGGCACTTTATCCATACCTTGCTCTCGATATAGGTAGAGGGAGTACTTCGAAGCAAAGCGAGAATGTGATTCGTCAAACGACTTGATCCGTGCGTATGACGGGTACATAGACACGGGTCTACATGTGTTTGAGTCGACATTGTCGTTCCACCCCTGGAGATAAAGATAGGCAGTTAGCAGAAGAAGAAAAAGACCCAAAAGGGCCACCGGGTATAGCGGTCTTCGTAGGCTCTCTCCGCGCATAGTTATGGGATGATATGACGGGAGTTTAGAGGTGTATGGTGTATCTTGCCGTAATACTGAAAAATACTGAAGATATATCCGGGACCTGGGCACGACTTTTCCGACAATCAATGTAGTCAGAAAGTAGTGAGAAAGACGAGACGGGTGTTTTCTCTGGTGTCTTTTGCGGCGCGTTTTCCGGTGGCTTCGTTTGAAAAATGCCAATTGAGCTCACTTCGAAAACTACCTGTTTTGGTTTTTTCCCAGAACACCAAGCTGCACGTTTAAATACCTTGGCCCGGCTTGCGTGGGCTGAATATGCTTTCTGATTTTTATATTTATTGTCAAAAGACTGTGTAGGTGAGAAGGTGCACCGCGCCAAGGGCTGCGAAAACTAGAGTCGTATCGGTGTGGAACGGGAAAGGAAGACGAGGACAGTAGAGAAAGGACAAAAGGAGAAAAGGAGAAAAGGAGAAGAACACAAATAGAGAAAAAAAAGAACAAAAAGGGAAATAATGCAAAGCTTTGAATATTTCATGATTGCTGAGAAAAGGGCGGTTTGTGTTGTTGGGTTTGTTGTGGACTTTGCTGCGACCTGATAATTGACTGAAGAGCTGTTCTTTGCATTTCGCTATCAGAGTGCGAATAAACGGGACACTCGCCCATGAAGTAATTTATGTATGTAGCGTAGCAGTTCAGAGAACCAAGAAATCACTAAAGGTGCTGTGCAAAAAAGGTGCAGTGAGCAAAAAAGATGCATTTTCCCGGAATACCGGTATTTTTTTGAAGTCTTGCCACAATTTGCACACTCTTTCCTCCGAACTCACAATGACACTCATCACGAATCACTCATTCACTCATTACGCCTCACCGATACTGCAAACAGCTCACTCATGACCCCGACGCTCACGGTTTTCATGACCCGTCCGTGACCCGTCCGTGACCCGTTCGTGACCCGTTCGTGACCTATCCGTGACCATCTCGGTAGAACATACACAGACCAAGTACATTAAATAAATAAAAGAAGCAACTACATAAAGCACCAGTTCCACAAATCTCCATACTCTCCCTCGTCCCTCCAATCCTCCCTCTTACCCTTCTTCTTCCTTGGGCTCCACAATCTCGGCATGCCCGCTGATCAGGTTTCCGGCATCAACTTTCACACTGATATCGCTTTTCAATACGCCCTCTTCCTTGCTCAACTCGACAAGCTCTTTGATTTCCAGCGTTGAGAACTGGCCATCTAGCGGGATTTTGCCCACGGGAATCTTGAATCCATCCTGGTCAAAACGGTCCAGGTCGACACTATTATTTTCTTGATCTGCTTTATTTTCGTGTTTTATGTCTCGCTCCACGAGCTTTTGTAGCTTTTTGATAGTGGATTCTCTCACTTCAGTGTCGGGTATTGTTGTGGCCGATGTATCATTGTGCGCGTCTGTGGCCGAGGGTTGGGCCACAATTTCAATCTTCTCCATATTGTCTATTTTCCTTTGCTTTTCCGATCTTCTCCTGTACTCGTGGAGTATACAATGATGAAATTAAAAACAGGCCGGGCCCTCGGCTTATATAGCCTCCGGCCCCACGCCGACGTATGACATAACCTCGGGGTATATGCCGGTCTGGGGTCTCACGTGCTGCTGGAGCCTGGCGCTGTGCATACGTGGGGGCGGTGAGCCTGCAGATAGTCCTCGGCACATATCTCGTTCCCAACGTGGGAGCCCGAGCCGATGCAGAAAGCTGCTGCAGACTTGCAACCACTCACTTGCTGCAAACCAAGCCGACCTTCCTAGGCACATTACCATCAATATGAAGCTCATGTACCTACCTGAAAACTATCCTACTACTCGGCAATATAGACTCATTTTAATTCATATTTTTATACTGTTCTTTTTTTGTTCTTTTGTTCTTTTGTTCTTTGTTTCTCCGTTTTTCTCTTCTCTCTCACGCAGAATACGTCACTTTGGACCTCTTCTCCTTTGTCTTCATCTCCGCCCTGCTGATAATACAAAGGCTAATACAAGCCACCAACGAAAGCACCACCGCCAGCCACATGCAAACAAACATGTCTCGGCCCAAAACAGCGGTGAATCCATCGTCAGTGAACACCTGCACACCTTTTACATGGGCTACTGTATCCAAAGTACAGGCTATGATGCCACAGATTACTGTCATCAACAGAACCGTCGAAGCAGGCACGCCCTTTCCTGGTCTTTGTGCACAGCTTGGAAAAAGCATCAGTGCCACCGTGAGAACGGAAAAAAGCAACGCCACAAGGAAGAAGCCGTACGCGATCCTCAGCGTGTAATAGTAGGTATTTCTGTTGGCGATAAAGTCATGTGGCATCTCGATGAAGCCCAAGTTATCGACGGGCGAATATGGGTACGCGGGCCTTGGAGCGGTACACAGATAATCGTCGTTTTCGTCCCTCAGACAAAGACCATACATGGTCCAGCGGAAGTCGTTTTCAAGCTCGGAAAAATAGAAACGGTCGAGAAAGTCGTTGGTGGTGCTACCGCTGATATTCACCAAGACCAAGCCAAAAATGGCGCCAAGGGCACAAACCCAGGGGATGATTGCAAAGGCTCTGTTAGGCATTGGGGTCAGGTAATAGGGTGTTGTAAACGAGAGGAAAGTGTTATAGTAGTGATGACGAAAGAGAGTTTTGGGGAAGGCGTTTGTTTGAAATCGACAGGGATTTATACCCAGGCACTTTTCTGGTACCCCAGGGTTTTGAGTGTTTCTGTTTTTCTGGTATTCTACTTTTTTTAGTGTGCTCATTGTTTGCAGTCCAGCCCGAGCAGAAATAGAATGGTGGGCAGAGTAGATGTATAGCCAGGGCAGGGTATGTAAAAAGAAAAGAAAGAAAAAGAAACATAATTAAGAAGAAAAGAGACACGAAGACACGAAGACACGAAGACACGAAGACACGAAGCGTAGCACAAATGTGTTGTCTGGCCCACGTTTTCGTTGTTGGCTCTCTTTTGTCTTTTCTTCTCACCATGCCAGAATATATTCCAATGGTCTTGCTGCTTTTTGCCGTGCAAGTTGCAAGTGGATTCGCAAATGGATTCGCTTTTGCCTGGCCCTGTGTAGACCTCGCACGATCTCCCGTTTCTCGGGCAAGGCCACAGTGCACACGTCCGACAGAAGGCACAGTAGAGAATCGAGGCAAGGTGGATTATTTGAGTAAATCTGAATTTCTTTTCTTTTCTGAACATTTTGAATCTATAAGGTTAAATCCAGCCACGTCCCCTTTGGTTCGGTAAATTTACCTCTATTCTGTTTATGTATGTTTAATCTAAATTCTCTATTTTCTCCAGAGGCTCTTCTTTTTCTGGACTTCGCAGTATACACTGCACATGACAAATATATTGAGCATAACGTTATAATTTCAAAACGTTTAAAATGTCCGGGAAAAATACATTTCTGTCGCCTATACCAAAAAAAATTGGCCCAATGTATTACAGCGAGCTTTCCACCTGGAGGAACGTAGACTTGAAGGTGATGGTCTACTACTGTATGAGGAAAACACTAGGAATCCACATTCCTCGTGAAATCTGGTCTCGAGACTGGCCCCAGAATTGGGAGTAGTGCGGCCGAACGAAGGCGAAAAAAGGCACCACGAGAGAAAAAGACGAGACGGATAAAGTAAGAGATGAAGATAAAAAAAGAATAGAGGCAGAACAGATGCTATGGAAAAAGCCTTACGGGAATAAAGAGCAAACTGAAACAATTCCAGAAACAATAAATGGAAGGTGTTGGGGTGCCTCTTGGCTTTTTATTCACAGAATATACTTGGGGCCTCACGCGCACGGCACTATCCCAGACAAGTGAGGGAGAATGCCAATTCTGCTAGTGTCTATTCGTACCTCCCTCATAAAGCTTGTCTTCCTCCCGTCTCAAACGGGTTTTCATTAACACGTTTTTTGTCTTGCATTTCAAAGTCAGGCACACTTTCTTTCGGGTGCCATAAAAATGCCACAAGAACCGAGGCTAGCTGCAAAACTACCGGAATCCAGATAAATGCGATCATGCTTCTTCCCATATTAGCCGAGTACACGCCATCCAGGACGATTTTGCTGGTTCCGTTCCGATGTAAAGCCGTGTTTATCACTGCACCTAAAAAGATCAGCACAAGGGCACAAATTGTGCTGATGCGGTAAGCGTTGAACAATTTCTCCCATCTCCGGAAGAACGACGCGAGGTTGAAAACATTGGCGAGAACGGTCAAAAGTAGTGCCGTGAGAATAAACGCATACGCTGCTTGAGACCCGTGCTTAAAAGTGCCAAAATGGTGGAAGCCTGAACTCCACTTATACGGCTCGTAGGGGTAAGCTGCTTTTGTCACGGAGCACGTACCTCGGCCGGTTAGCTCTTTTCCGTTAAACGAGCAATAATTGTACATTGTCCAGATGTATTGACTATATTGGTCTTCGATTTTGGAGAAGTAAAGATTCCTCACAAAAGGGGCGTCGGCCCCGCTGAGGTTAGCCAAAAGAAGAAACAAAAACGCCACCGTGGAGAGGAAAAACGTCACCACCGAGCGAATTACAAACATTCTGATGTGTTTGAAAAGATGGGTCTGTTTTGGCCAATTGTTGAAGTATGCTCTTGGTAAGCTTTGGAAAGACTTGAGATAAATGGTGTTCCCCTTGGTGAGGCACTCTTTTAGGACTGATGAGATATTCTTGTTACCTTGATGAATAAACTTGTCCGATTTGCGGATGAATTTTCGGACCTCTGCCTATGTTTTGGTTTTCAGCTCAAGCTTTTCCCATTTCGAAACTGATTTGCCGCACATATATACTACTTTTCCCCAGAAGAGATGCGGCGGAAATCCCCAGCTTTGGCTATGTCCATGCTCGGCTTTTGGCGCATTTGCCCATTTGGCCTGCCTTTGGGCCAAGCAAAAATACCCGCGGCGCGCCGCGACATAGGTTATCAGTTCCATCTCCGAGGTCATATGCTGGAGTTGAGAGACCGAAAACAGCGGCAAAACTTTGGGAAAAGCTTTTTGGACAAAGCATCAGTCAGAATTTCTCAAAGAGAGGTAGAAACGGAGACTCTTCTAGGCTTTGGCGTTATTTGTTCGGCCTAGTGGTTTTCTATTATGTTAGTTTAGTGAGAAGTGGACAGGGTGTGCACATGAGCCCGGGCACGCCCAGAAAAGACAAAACGGCAAAATAGAGGTTTCACCAACATCACCGAAATCTCCGAGATAAGACAACAAATTAAACTTCGACGCAAGAACGGGGGCTATTCCTGGTGCTCGAGTGGTCTGAAAATAAGGCAATGCAATCTGTAATCAGAAAAATGCACCTGAGGGATTCGACCAAACAATGTGCGTATTTCTTCGTGGAGATTTTGGGATTGGCAAAGTCTTAGAGAGTGAAACCGGAATGTGCAACAAGAAAAGGAAAAGAAAAAGAAGGATGTTGGTGCGTAAAAATTGGGAAGGAGATCAATAGCAAATTCAATGGCGGTGGTATCTGTCGTTCGTTTGACTGATGAGATCGTCATGCTCGCGGTCTATGATATGACCAGATGGTGTCTAAGGAATACAAAAGAATTAAGCAAAAGAAAAATAATAATAATAATAATATATATATATATATAAAGAGAAACTAGACCGGTTCAAAGAACAAAGACATCACACAGAAAAATCGAACTTAATAAGGAACGGGAACTGACGCTACCGTCGTATGTTACTTATACTCAAAAGAGGGCACTGACAACCCACGCGCGCGAAAGAAAAGCTGTCTTAAACTATGCCTTCGTTTTAGCACACGAGCCTCAAGGTAAACAGTTAAATGAAAAGAAATAAACTTCTCATTTATCGTTGAAAAGACCACATTACACGCGACAGGGCTAAAAGACCATGATATCTTATGTAGGGCCCGAGTAAACACCAAAAAGCCTATCTTGCTCTCCCGCTGGTCACGTGACTTAATTCGCCGTGTCGAGTTCACCCAACTTGAGCCCGACCATAAGCAAGCCTCGATTCATAATCTACAACGAGTGATCTCAAACATTTTTAGATATAGATAATTAGAATTATATTTGTATATATATCTCTCGTTTGCTTCTTATGTACTTCCTTCCTTTCGCTCGATCCCCCGCGTATTTCACCTCCCTCCGCTTTCTCCAATCTTTTCCAGATTCGCCGCACCGTATATTTTGTCTGGTGCGCGTTCCACTATAACTTATAAGTCACCTAGACTCCAAACAACATAAACTTTCGTGATTATCCGTCTACTGCGCCGACAAAATATCATCAACCCTTCATATAAATCGGTATGTCACAAAACACTTCATCCTCCTTGGAACTTGCCCAAAAGGTGCAACAGCTCTCGGACTTAGTCCAGAAACAGGGCCAAATGATTGCGCAAACGGGCCAGAAAGTAATGGAAATGCAACTCCACGATGTCAAGTCAAAAATGGCGCTGTTAGACACCAAACAAACGCCGAAATTCAACCCGGAGGATTTCGCCACAAACGAAGATATAGTACAATTGGTTTGTGAATTGCAGGGTCAGCTTGACTTCATGGAAGAACGCTCGATTGCGAGAACTTTCAACTCACATTTATCTTCAAGCAGCGATGAAACAACAAAAATCGCACCTTTGTGTAACAAGGATGGGACTGCTGCGCCAGAATTCTTTCCCCAAACTATCGCTGAGTTGAACAAGATCGACGCTGCGGATTTGCTCCGTCTCTGTGAGTTTTACGACTTGATTGTTGAAAACGAGACGAATCCAGAGATCGCTGCCATTGTCAAATCAGATACTTTGACTCAGGACGATGCTGATAAGTTATTGGGTAGTCTGGTGAGCGGAAAGACGCTCGAAGAGAAGCTTGAGCTGTTTTCGAAAGACGACATGAGAGACTTATTTGATGAGTTCACCAGGTTTATTGGCGTCAGAATCAGAAGAGGAAACGGGTGGTAGATGCGTGATCAAAGGGGCCTTCAAAACAGAATTTCTACAGAATAAAGAATAAAACTGAGTCCCATATCTGTTTCTTCTGGGTTCATTGAAGGGCCTGGTCCTGGTCCTGGTCCTGGTCCTGGTGTGGCTCTTGTTGGTGAACCGTGCGTCACGTGCGCGGGCCCTCACCCTAGGGCTCAACACCTAAAACCCGAACTACCTGCCGGACTCGCGCACCAAAAAAAAAAAAAAAAAAAAAGAAAACTTCTCGCACTCTGGTGTGAAAATTGCCTAAGTCTATCTCAATCTGTCGAAACTAGCTATTGCCAAACATCAACAATGGGTAGAGTTATTCGTAACCAGAGAAAGGGTGCTGGCTCCATTTTCACTGCTAACACCAGATTGAGAAAGGGTGCTGCCAAGTTGAGAGCCTTGGACTACTCCGAACGTCAAGGTTACATTCGTGGTGTTGTTAAGCAAATCATCCATGACTCCGGTAGAGGTGCTCCTTTGGCCAAGGTTTCTTTCAGAGACCCATACAAGTACAGAATGAGAGAGGAGACTTTCATTGCCAACGAGGGTGTTTACACTGGTCAATTTATTTACTGTGGAGCCAAGGCCTCGTTGAATGTTGGTAACGTGTTGCCTTTGGGAGCTTGCCCCGAGGGTACTATTGTTTCCAACGTCGAGGAGAAGCCTGGAGACAGAGGTGCTTTGGGCAGAACCTCGGGTAACTACGTCATCATCATTGGACACAACCCTGACGAGAAAAAGACGAGAGTCAAGTTGCCATCGGGAGCCAAGAAGGTGATCTCTTCTGATGCCAGAGGTGTCATTGGTGTGATTGCAGGAGGAGGTAGAATCGACAAGCCATTGTTGAAGGCCGGTAGAGCATTCCACAAGTACAAGGTGAAGAGAAACTCGTGGCCAAGAACCAGAGGTGTTGCCATGAACCCAGTGGACCACCCTCACGGTGGTGGTAACCATCAACATATTGGTAAGGCCTCCACCATCTCGAGAAACGCTGTTCCAGGTCAAAAGGCTGGTTTGATTGCCGCCAGAAGAACTGGTTTGTTGAGAGGTACCCAGAAGACTGCCGACTAAGCTATTTGCTAATTCGAATGTATAGATAGTAATGATGCGAAAAAACAACAACAAAGTAATCGAAAAAGTCAAACGGAGCCGTGTCGATGGTGGCATTTTGTAGGATTCGGGGTCCTGATAATCGAAAGAGCACGTTGCATTGAGCTATTTATCACTTGGACCGTGGTGATGAGAAGGCGCCATGTCACGCGCCAACGGCACCAATGGCGGGCGCTTCAGGTCCAACCTTTACGTCGAGCACGGCCTTATGAGAGACATTCTCCTTATCAATGCTCTTTACCTTCGCCTCTCGAGAGTCGTGGTCATTCTCAGGTACAACTGAAACTTCGCCCGCGGCAACAAACGCAACCTCTCCAGGCCCCAGGGTTTGCACTTCAGGGTCAACCTCGATGTTATCCTCCTGAGAAATAGTTTCAATTGGCTCTTCTTGTGTCACACTATCCCTCTCTGCATTCAAGTAAGCTCTCAGAACCACAAGAGGGTTCCCACAACACTTCTCTCCACTCAAGGCGCCCACCACTTCATCTATGGACTTGCCGTCCGCAAGGTCAAGCGTGATCAAAGCATTTTGCGTCCTGTTCTTCAACCCACGGATCCAACCTTTTGGTCTCAAGAGCTTGATTTCGACTGGGTTGAAATCTTTGAAAAGAGTCTTGAGCTCTTCCTCACAAGTCTTGCCCTTTAGGCCCTTGACAAAGACCGCATTGGGTGAGTATTTTCTCTCTGTAGAAACACGCGGCTTGCTGCCACTAAGGCTCTCCTTGTTTTCCGCGTGGCTCTCGGTGTCATCACCAGTATTGTGCCTTGAAGAAGATATTCTTTTGATGGAACTGACGCTTGAGCGGCGAGAAAGCCTCTGCCCAGGGGTATAGGGCACATGAAGCTTGACTTTGAGCTTCCGGTCTTTGAACTGCTTGCCGTCAAAATCCTTGATGAATGCTTCAGCCTCTTCCCCCGAAGAAAAATCGGCATAAGCAAGGCCTAAAGGCTTGAATCTCAGGCTTCCAAACCCCACAAAGTAGTTTGGAATGAAGACATTAGACCTATTCTGAGTTAGTCCGAAATAACCACATTTGTAAATAGATATTGATTAAGAAAAGTACGTACGCTGTTGTGTCGGCTAAAAATTCCCTCAACTCATCCTCGGTAGTATGATAGTTGAGGTTGGAAATGTAAACTTTACTTTGGGTAGACATTTGCATTCGCTTATGGCGCTTAGGTTTTGGTTGTTGGCGGATGAAACTGGCAGCTGCTGTTTAGGTTCGGAACTGGGGAAAAAAGACCTATTTAATCTGCACAAGTATGTGTTACAAAAACAAGAAGAGTAGAAAAGAAAAAGATTCTAAACCATTTCAAGGGGCTTCTCTTTATATATGCCGCCGAAAGTGTTTTTGCAGCCTCACGCTCGGGTTGCACAAACAAAGGAGGCGCGCGAAATGGCATTAGTGGCGGACTGATAACTATTAAAGCAGGGGCTTGAATGACGCGTAAAATGAGGAGGAAAACGAGGGTCCAAAAGAGAGGTTGCAAAAAAAACGTCTTCACTTTGAGGATATTTGGCAAAAGAGAAAACGAAGAGAATCGCTTTTATTTTCTTCTTTTTTTTTGTATGATTTATAACAAAAGTATTGGTTATGTTTTCTCTTCGATCTTATTAACGAGATGAGAGCTCATACCAATTTTCGCCGCGCTTAAGGCTATCCTAATTGGAGGAAGATATTAATAATACTGAACCGTTTGAAAATTGACCCGGCGTCTAGTAAACAAGGCTCTAAAGAAGTTTCACTCATATTCGTTAGTACTCTTCTCATTTTGCTCATTTTTAATTCACAATTTCTCTACACTTCTTCCAGTACTCGTGGTTCTTATTACTTTCGTCACTGTTAAGCAGTGTATTAGCAATCAAGAGTCAATCCCAAACCACCAACAAACACCAGCAATCAAGGAACTTTAAAAAGGCTTGAGCAGAGGATGATTGGGAAACAAGGTTGTTACCAAACACGATTATAATCGTTGGATCAGAACACAATACAACCTATAAACCCAATAAAAGCTACTTCATCATCATCCCGCCCCACCGCGGTCTACATAAAAATTCGGCAAGATTAAAGTTGCATTAGATACTAAAAAGGCTTAGATACACGTGTCCACAAAACTTATTTGTTTCCTCCCTTACCCTCGGCAAGAGCCTTGGCAGTACCTTGCAAAGCGTATCTGTGGTTTCTTCTGAACTTGGCGTCAACACTCTTCAACGATCTGTATCTGTGCGTCTTAGGCTTCTTGATACCGTTTCTGTGGGCCTTTTTGTTCTGGTTATGGTTGGTGTGGTTCTTAGACTTCGCCATGATGACTGTTCATGTTAGTATGTCACGTTTATGGGCGGTTACGCCAGCAAAACAATAGCAAAAAGCGGTTTTTTGGTCCATTCCGTATTGCATTTGTATAGGCGATGCTTTCCGAGGCAAAAAGAGGCCTGAAGTCCAAAAGGAGCACCTGAACCTCCCGATTAGCGGTCAATTAGACGCCGGCCACATATCGCTTCAATCTTGCTTTCGGGCAAAAGTTTGCCTAGCGTTGTGGTCAGAAAAAGGCCATAACCCGGCCATGTCATTCATATCCGCCATTAACTGCGTCTTGTTGTACATACATTTGGTCTATGATTTCGAAAGAACTGCTAGTCCAAAGCCCCAGGTGAGATTTTCTCACCTTCACTGGGTGGGCGCAAAAATTTTGGCGTCGCGCGCACGACCCCAGTATAGCAGTCACAAAGGTCACGTGATGGGGCTAAAGGCCGAGGGGCCAAGGCCCGGGGCCCGCGGGTGCACCAGAATTTAGCCATCGGGGTGGGAAACTTCTGGTCGTTTTTAAAACAATGTCTCTTTGATTTATTCGGTATTTTTATGAGGAACGGGAAAAACTCATAGTTCGTTTCACCATAAAGTGATTAAAAGAAGAACAAACTAAGGAGTGGCCCCGTTGTTTTCTAATTCACGAGAGCCATACATTTGATGATGGATGGGTGCAAATTTCCAGCGCGCGACAAAGATCAATAGGTGCATGGATAACTATATTGGATAATTATATTGGGCCTATTTAGGAGAGTCAATGTTGTAGCGAAGTCTATATGTGTGCCCAAATCAGAATGTGTTTTCTAGACTGCCTTTCTTAAACCAATCATCTTGGGTGGTTTTAATGTATAAATTATTATTCGACGCAAGAAGAGGGTTTGAGTCAGAAGACATCTATTGGCGGACTTACTGTTTTCTAAATCGGTGACGAATTAGCTGAATAGTGCCAGCTGTGCTTGTACCTTTAGGCTAAAGTTGTGCAATCAAGTATGAAATGCATTTTTTTACTTCTTTCATCTCCATTGTTCTTTTCGTTCAGCAGTAAAATTAACTATAAACACATGACACTAAAGAAAGACAGCAAAGAACATAGAAAAAAGAAAACCATTGTGTTTCCCTAGGCCTCGGTCTTTTGCGCTGGTGGGGCAGCCACAACGTCCATTTGCCTGGCCTTCTTGGCGAGCTTCTCATTGTGCTTGCGAGACATGATTCCACCTCCCCAGTGCTTTCTGGACTCCTCGTACTTCTCAATAAAGTTGGCGTTGATGGTGGAAATCAACTTGGCCAAGTCGGCCTCGTCAGCAGAGTGAACCTCGGTCAAAGCAGCAACAGAAGACGTCTTCTTGTGCACCAAAGTTCCCAATCTGGCCTTGCCCTTGACAATGGCGTATGGAACGCCCATTTTTCTGCACAATGCAGGCAAGAAAATCACCAACTCAATGGGGTCGACGTCGTGGGCAATCAACACCAACTTGGCCTTCTTGTTTTCAATGAGCGAGACTACGTGGTTCAATCCATACTTCACCACCACTGGTTTTGGCGAAACGTCAAAAGCTTTTTTGCCCTGCGAGATGGCCTCGGCCTCTTTGGCCAATCTGTCCTGCTTCTCAGCGGCAGTTTCGGGCCTGTACTTGTTGAACAACTTGAACGTTTGCGCAGCAGTGTTCTTATCCAAAGTGTTTTGGAACTGAGCAATTGCTGGAGGAACCTTCAATCTCATGTTCAAGATTCTTCTTTGTCTCTGTAACCTGACGTATTTTGGCCATTTTGTGAATCTGGACAAGTCTCTTTTGGGCTGGACGCTCTGGCCAATGCCGTAGTTTTTAGGGCTTGACTCAAAAAGAGGGTTCGTTGCTTTTTGGGGCACCTGGCTTTTTGCGGCCAAGGGTGCTGGGGCTACTTTCTTGGAGGAAGACTGTGTCATTGAGTTAGTTTTCGGTCGAAGGGCTATCGCATAATGATATCCTTGCATGAAAAACGTCCCTCTACAGTATCGCTTACCTTGTCATTTCCGCAAAACGTCATGGTTGAGAGGATCGAAGCGGATACTCAGTCTTATGTTCCAAGAAGCGCATGCGCATTCTTGTATTACTAAATAATGTTATAGGTAGACGGACCGGTTGGGTCGAGAAAGGTCTGTTTAGACAGAATAAGTGAAAATGTCATTTCTGACCAAGCCGGATTCCGCCCGTCACATTGAATTTTAGATGTTTTAAAAAAATCGCACCGCTTCTTGGCACATAGTCCGATGGAGGATTTTACTGTGCAGAAGATGTCTCTAAGAACCAGAACATACCATTGTGTTGATGTTTGTTTGTGAAACGAAAAGAAAAAAGGGATGGGGCGTGAAAAATTTTAATGGGATTTTCCGCCAGACAAATGCGATTCCCCTGGTGTACAGGTGTTGCTTGTGTGATTGGAAGCGACTGCATACAAGACCGCCCCCATCAAGTGACTAAGAAGAGAGGTACTACTTCGAATCACAGCATATAGCCACTGGTCGAACGGGACCTTGTTAGTGAAATATGAAAAAGGAGTAATTGCTAGATTGAGAACTTCGAAGAATTAGTCAGCCATTGTTTTACTCCGCTTGTATGTTTTAAATTCAAAACATAGATCATCTACGTTTTTTCTCTGCATTAGTCTCTAGACGCGCGACGCCTGAGCCAGTATTTCGGAGATAAGACCACCATTTGAGTAGAACTTTCAGCCGAGCAAAATCGCCAATAATCAAGCCATTATCGACCTGGAAAAAGTTTGATCAACACAAAAGCATACCCTCTACTCGATACTCTATTGATCACCGGGAAAAATCCAAACTTTGCCCTTTTTCGTGCACTGTCAAAACCCACCGAGGTAGGCGTCCTGCACACAAGCCGCGGCGGCTATCAGCGTTGGTCTTTTCCACAGGATTTTCCCATGTCGTCTTCTTTTCACCACCATGTTTTCCTTACTCAGCTCCTTGTCAGAGCACCTGTCGCTGTGGCGGACCACGGTTTCGGGAGTAATGGGACTGACGTCGTATGTGAGCCGAAAAAAAAACAAAAAACAAAAAAACCCCCAAAATGCCTCCACAGCTTTTGACTTCATCTGATGCAATCTCGCACCTACTAACATAAACAGCCTTGCTTGTTGGGTGGTTCTTCTCATGCCACAATTGATCGAACAGTGGAGAATGAAGCTGGCCGATGGTATCGCCATTGGATTCATATCCATCTGGTTTTTGGGCGATGTTTTCAATTTGGTGGGCGCTTTATGGGCACAGTTGTTGCCGGAGGTGGTTTCGCTTGCTATTTGGTTCTGTCTTGCCGACTTTATGATGATTCTTTCGTATTTTTACTACACTAGAGTTTACCCTAAACACCACCCTGGGGCAGGGCCACACTCGAGGAGCAACTCCAAGGCTTTAGCGCCTGGTGAGGCGGGATTCGAAGCTGGAAATCACCCGGAGGTGCCTCTTTTAAGAAGACGTTCGTCAACGCTTACGGATATAGCGCTTGAGCCCGAATCGCACAGCATTTTTGTGAAATACGTGCTCCCGCTTCTTGTGGTGGTGGCGGCCGGATGTTCCGGCTTCTTTTTCTCCGGGTCCGACGCCGCCCCGGGCGACGGAGATAAGCACTCGGAGATATTGATGGGTCCTCAGATTGTCGGTTATCTTTCGGCGCTTTTATATTTGGGCGCACGTATCCCACAAATTGTCCAGAACCACCGCCGCCGGTCCGTGGAAGGCTTGAGCTTGTTGTTCTTTTTGTTCTCGACTTTGGGAAATCTCACGTATGCTGGCCAGATTCTTTTCTACCGCAGCGACCGCCAGTACCTCTTGTTGAACATGAGCTGGTTGCTTGGGTCTGTGGGCACCATTTTCGAGGACTGCATTATTTTTGCCCAGTTCTATATGTACAAGGGCCACCACGAGGCGGTGCACATTGCGTGAAGAGAAGAAGAGAAGAAAAAACAGAAGAATTACAGACAAATGCCTTTGCGTGGAAGAGCATTTTCACAAGAGCCCGTCCTGGAATTCGCGGCGGAGCGCGTCGTCGTCCATTTGCCAGCTGGCGCTGAATAGATTCAAGTCGAGGATCTGGAGCGTGTCTGCCTCAAACATGGAGGCATGGCGGATGGGATCGAGCATGCTAAGGGCGGCTGAGGCCGAATTGGAGGCTGCAGCTGAAGCGGCAGCGGAAGCCGAAGCAGGCAAAGAGGCCGATACCGGAGCAGAAACGGAAACAGAAGCTTCCGGGTTCGCTGGGTCTTGATTTTCCCCAATTTCCGCCTTCCCCAAGTATCTCGTCGCATACTCCGTCTCAGACAACGTGTTAAGCACGATCCAGAAGCTGTCTGTTTGTAGCGTCTTGTACAAATCAATGCCGTCCAACTCGGCGTCGTTTCCACTCACCATGTTGTTGTAGCACAGGGCCACAAACAAGGCCGAATCGGCCGCTTCAAGCTTAATGGGGGAATCTGCCCTTAAACACGCAACGAGGCCTCTTAGCTGGTCGTTTGTAAAGGGCAACGCGGCCAGCGAAAGCTTGGCTGGGGCCATGTTGTAGAAGTCGTTGTTTTCGAGAAGCCGGAAGGCAAAGAAGTTGATTTTGGCACATTTCCACGCGTAGAAGTAGCGTTCGGCCAAAAGCTTCAAGGTCCGTTGACTGATAAGCGCCTGGGCAAGCGTTGTATGAAGAAGCGACTTTAGTAGAGGGTCTTGACGGTTTTCCTTATTGTCTCCGTTTTCTCCATGTTGTCCGGTTTCTCCATTTCCACCATATTGTCCATCACTTTTCCCAGAATCGGCCTTGCGCACACGAATAGTACACTCCAACGCCACCCACAAGCCAAACGTCACCACAAGCGAGCTCTGCCGGATCACCATGAGTATAGGCGAAAGCATCATGGAGAAGCACGAGTCAAAAAACCGGTCCAGGCGGAACAAGAGCTCGGGCGCAAACCAGGCAAACTCGTTAAAGTGGCCCACGAGGGTTTTTCGGAGAAACACGTAGCTGAGACGCGGCTGTTGCTTGTGTCGGTAGTAGAGGTGCAAGAAGTGGGTGACATAGCAGATAAAGAGGCGGAGAGTAGCGAGGATCTTGAGCCGGGCCACCGCCAACACATCAAGCAAGTCGGTAGCGTTTGCGGAGGTGGCGTTTGCGGAGGTGGCGTTTGTGTCAGTGTTTTCCCCAAAATACCCATTCAATTCCCCCATTTTCTCCCGCACAGTGGCCTCAAACTCACACAAACTCTGCACTAGATCCGCTCCACTTATCACCAGCAGGACGTCGGTGGCCATATCCAAAAGCGAATCGCCCGCACTCAACACTTGGTGTGCCACGGTCAAATGGCCAAGCGTGCGCTTCTCTAGATCTGTGTCCTGGATATTGGACGCCGCTTCTTCGAACGTCGGAAGCTTGGTTTTATAGTGTTTGGCCGTCATTGCTCGAGGTGTTAGGAAGAGATACGACATGGTGTACTCCATCTGCACGAGCGTATACCACACCTTGCGCCGGAGGTTGCGGTGGCGGGCGTCACCCGGAAGATTGGCGATATGGTCGGGATCTCGATCAAGCATCAATGCTACAGCTTGCTGGAGCAACCCGGCACACCCGGAGACACCGCCGGCATCACAGTAAGCGGTGTCGTTGTCAAGCGCGTGTATTTTAAGGATCATGAGCAACATCCGTGCCTGCAACAGCACGAGCAGTGACCGGATCCGTGAAGAAAAACGGCCTTGAGAGAGTAAGGACCCAGCCAACAAGGCGGTTTCCAGTGGAATGGGCGCCTGGTGCAACGGCGTGCCGCCGACACAAACGTGGCGTAACGCTTGTTCATTGTGGGCACGGATATTGGAGAAAAACAGCTGGTAGGCTAGCGAAAGCACCAATAAAACCACTGCAATCACAACCACGTCGTCACGTGAGCGCAACCGGGCAGTGACAAAGACGCCTGTGGACGGCGAAAACTCAAATACCCGCCCTGCCTCGCCCACAAGCCAGTGCTCGTCCACCACCGGGTAGTGTGGGTACACCTTAGCGAAGAAAACGTCCAAATAGGCGTCAAAAAGCGGTTTTGTCGGTAGAAGTGCGCGGAGATTGGCGGATAAACACGTGCATTCATCGTATCCGTCGCTGTACCAGTGCCCGAGCGGTTGTCCGTAGGCCGAGAGGAGACGGCGGGCATGGCGGCGGCTCATGGGGGCTTCCGGTAAGTATAGGGGTCCGAAGTAACGAGAAGTGGCGTTTAAAACGGCGTCCCGTCGGTTTCCAGGCACATTGTCCACCGTCATGAGTTTCAAGTGGCGGTTATGCGACATGTGGTGCCAAAAATGGCTGGCGCCAGGATCCTGCTGTGACAAATCGATGGAATATGTGTTTCGCAGGGTCGTGTTGAGCGCCTTAAACAGAGTCACATATCGGAGCTCAATAAACTCGGACGCACCGGCAATCTCGCCTCCAACAGCGCCCTCGGCCATTTGCCAGAGGTCCATGTGCAAATTCATCCGGTCATTCTTCGAAACCACGGGGTACTCGCCCGCCAAAAAGGTTGCTTCTGTGGCCATTGAAACCGGTGGTTCGGTGCCCACGTCGGCGGCTATATCAGGGGCTCCAGTCGTCGTCAGATCACGGTTGGCGTCTTGTTCGATGCGCAGACGATCAGGATTTCCATTGATACCCTTTGTGGAACCACTGGTATCCAGCTCGGTTGGTTCGGGCGACATAACTGTGGCCTCGAACAGACATTGGTGCGTTACTTCGGCCCTGATGCACTGGTTGCAAGGAAGGCGCTTATCGCACCGGGCTTTTTTGCGGCGGCACCGCAGACACACCACGGTGGACCTGTT
Source organism: [Candida] golubevii (assembly GCA_030582695.1). Taxonomy (NCBI): domain Eukaryota; kingdom Fungi; phylum Ascomycota; class Pichiomycetes; order Serinales; family Metschnikowiaceae; genus Metschnikowia; species [Candida] golubevii. The sequence continues at coordinate 206,614 of JAJMGV010000008.1, read as the reverse complement.
GCGCCGTTTTTTCGCCGGCGGGGGTTCTCCCATGTGGTACAGGCAGAAGCAATAAACGAGAAGACACCGTATAATTACCAGATCAGATGCCGGAGATAAGCGATGTTGCAGCTGGCGCGGGGCGATGCTGGGGAATACATCCGTACACCGGGTGAAGAGTAGATGATTTAGGTTTATTGTAATCTTGATGACTTGAGATGATCTGCGATTATCTGTGATCAGTTTGGCCTGAGGTCCGAGACTTTGCTTCAGCTAGGGATTGATCACACTTTGTGCTAAAAAGCGGTAAAACACTGAGCTATGCTGAATCCGCAAAGAGTTGCTATGGGGTGAAATTGATGATTGTATCTGACAGACGGGACTAATAATTTCTAAAACCTTTAAGGTTATCAGTAACTTTAGTAATTTGGGTTCGCTGCGGATCGTTCATTTTAATGAATTGTTTACTTTGTTGCAGGTATGGTGAAATGAAAATCATTGAAGGACACCGTAAAATAAACGGGCGGCCAAGTTACCACCTGCTACGACTATGTGCCGTGAAAAATCCATAATTGACACATGTCGAAGCCGCCATAAGGCATAGTCTGAAATCCTTTGAGATGAATATCTGATGTTTTGAGATCTTGCTGATCAAAATGCCTTTGCAACGAGCACCTAGCGAGGCTAAATTATCTTTTTGAACAGATGTGATTTCAGTGAAGCTGAAAAGATTCGAACATCTTAGTAGTATTTTTGAATGAATCTCCAGATTTTCAGGCACCGTCTCCTGGTCGTCGAAAACCTTGGAAACATCTTCAGGATCGGATGGGATCGGATCGTAATCGTAAAATAAATATAGTCCATTTACCCAATCTTCTTCTCACGGAAGACCGTAATTCCTTAGCCGGATTTCAACCCCATTTTCACCTTCTCTCATATGCAAAATGCTGTTTCGGATCATCACCTCCACTAGCCTCTCCTCTGCAGTTCCTGGCTCCACCAGCACCCACTTGAGAGCCAGGCCTGAATTGCTAGAATCACTAGAATCGGCGGAAATCGCCAAGTTTTTCACAAGATTCTTAAGGAGCGTCACCGCCAGCGCTATGCTTTTCTTAAACGTGGCCTCATCCATCAAATGCGCGTTTTCCCAGTCCATTATCGCGTACATTTTCAGCACAACCTTTTGTAAGTTCTGATGCAAATGGTCTTCTCGTATCTTGGCTGATTCAGAGAGTTTTTGTATCTGCGAGAGCTTCCTCTCCAACTCGTCGTCTTGTGTCGTACACAGGGCGATTTTCAGCTGCAATTCCGCCACTTGAAGCGGGTGCTGGTCGATTCTTTGTCTCACCAACGCATTCGCAAGCTTATAGTCTTCTAATATAGCTTTTAGCTGATCAATTTCGGCACTGATAGTCTCATTTTGATCCTCAAACTGCTGCGATGCCATTGCTTGCTGTGAAACAGCATCCAGAGTCAAGGTGAGAGCGGTGGCGATGCCGATCAGGTCGTTTTTCATCGGCTGATAAGCCATCTGCTTAAATACTTCATAGTGAGCCAAAAGATGGACTTGTTGAAGCGATTCCCGAGTCAAGTCAGTCACGTGACCCGGTGTCCCACTAATTTTCCTTATTTCGCTTTCATTGTACGTCTCAGGCCAGTTTCCGTGGGTTTGCTGAAGCAGTTCTATCGCCGAAGTGGCCTGCTGAATGTATCCGCGCGTTCTGGCAATGTCACTGGCCAATTTCCGGCGGTAAACTTCCTGCGAGACGTTGCGCTGGGCCTCCAGTGCCGGTCTTGATGGAACATGCAAGAGTTTCCTGAGCTTGTCCTCTTTTGTGTCCATCAAAACGGTCGCCTTTAGCGATGTTTTGCAACATTGGAGGTGCACTTATGGTGAAGTAGACCGGAAACACACCCGTACACCCGTACACCAGGGGACGAGATCGCGACGCCGGCCCGTGCTTAACTCCGACCGGCGATAACGAAAGTCTTTATTTCACTTTAGTTTCCACTGTTTCCACAAAATGTCACAGATCTCGCAGAGTGCATTGCAGAGCCTCGATGAGGCGTCCAGGAAAGACATGTTGCAGTTTATCGAAACGGAAAACTCAAAGCTGAAGGTGCAGATGCTGATCCACAACTTCACCGATATGTGCTTTAGGAAATGCAACGACAATGTGCCCATCACTTCCAACATGTTGCACAAAGCCGAGGAGCAGTGTTTGGCAAATTGTTTGAACCGGTTTTTGGACACGAACATTAAGGTGGTGCAGGCATTGCAGAACCAAAAATAGCCGCATTTACATCTTTCTTGTACATAGAATGCATATCTTCAATATTGGCAGTGATTTCCGTGTAGAGCAGGCTTTGGGATTGCCGGCAGTTTTGGCAGAGGGCGAGCGGGTGGAACTGGGTAGAACGGAGCGAATCTGACTGGAACGGTTGAGACCGGGGTCTTGTAGAATATCGGAATATGGCACAATGAGTGTGATTCTATTGGACAAAAAATGTCCATAAACGCGGTAGGAGTTTTCAGATGGCCCCTGATTGGTCATCAGCTATAGAGTGTCCAAATAGTGATGTCTCAAGAATTTAGTGGTTTTCTCAGAATTAACTTCAGTGTGCTTTAGTGATGTCTAACCGTCTTTTCTGCCAGAAATCGGTAAATTTCGTACGAGAAAAGGGAAAACCACACCATGAGGTGGCATTCCCATCTCACACATATCGCTTAGTGAAGGGTTAAGTGTCCCAGAATGAGACAAAGTACGACATTTTGAGCCCCGACTAGTCTTCGTATACTCTCTCGGCTTTAAAGAAGTGTCAGAATAGCTCGCAAAGTCTCAACGTCTTGTAATAGTTCATACCTTTTAGAAGTATCACCACGTTTCTTTACACATTGTGGGCATGAAAAGTGTTGGATTCGGAGAATGAGACTGAATTCAGGTGAACGCAAAGAACCACTTGAAATTATAGTTCTGTGTAAAAGATGGGATAAGCCAACACATTAGAGTTGGAGGGCTCCCAATTTTGAGTCAGCAATATCGCGTATCTCCGGATAGTTTTGAGACATGTCAGCCCTAGCGTTTTTGAAAGTAATGCCAGTGTCAAGCTAGTTTCAAGACGATTTCCACGCGAGAGAACAGCTTTTTGTCGACATAGTGGCCTGTGCTTAGCGAGTGAAAGGGCCGGCCCTAAACCTCCTAATTTTCTCTTTGGTATAGCCTTTTCCTTGACAAAAAACAAGCTCATGTCCACATTGATCTGAGCTCAGGTGCTTTGCTAAACACAGCCTCAATATCGGCCTCAACTTCTGCCGCAATATCCGCCTCATTTTGGCCTGAGCCCACAACCTTAGCCACACGCTTCAAGAGCAGAAAGTTCTCCTTCAAAACAAGAGAAATCCCATCATTTCCCACCCCAAACTTCACCATGCGCTTGCCCAAAATGGCCCACGCGGCGAGGAAGTCCAATTTGTACAGCAAGAAAAGACGGGCTGCGTCTAGATCTTCTCGTGCCACGCACAAATCCAAAACAAGGCGTTGCACGTCCAATGCAGCGGCCACAACCTCATCTCCACCTTCGCTTTCAACGAGAAATGGACTGGTGATGGTCTGGCAGAGCACAAAGTTCAACCGCGTGAAACACACAAGCACAGAAAGCTTCAAATGCTGAGATATAAGCGAGTAGATCTGGCGGAAGAAAAATGCAAGCAAACAGTTGGTGGCCCGGTCGTTGTTGCGTCCACCAACGTGGGAAATAGAGGCCAACACGTGACTGTCAAGCACCTCCAAATATGAGCGGTAGGTAGTGTCTTTGTTGAGGCTAAGAATGGCAAGAAGAACAGGGTAAGCGGCGTCTTTTAACAAGCGAATCGAGACCACAGCAGGCGTGAGCTGGGGCAAGTACGTTAAACATGTTTTCACCGACTCCTCAAACACACCAATCAACCCCGCACGGAGCAAATACCCGCGGTGGCCCAGCACGATCATATCCTGGAGCAAAAAACACCCCTGGGCGCGGAAAAGCGGGTCGGAATCGTCCAAAACATTGAGCACAAAGCTAGCACACTTGGCACAGTAATCGCTGTTATTGTCGAGCTTCATTATAAGCAGTACTGAAGCCAAGGACGTGACACTGGGCGAAGATTTCCACTCCGCCCGCTGGGTATCTTCAGTCATGCTCGAAATCTGTAAACCTAGCGCCGGGCGAGGTGCTTTTGCCTTGGAAAAACGTGACCGGCCCTGTCGTTTGAGTGAAACGGTTGTCAAACGAGGCGCAGCAACAGGGAGAAAGCGGGACGTTATCCACGAGGCAAAACGAGGCACAAACGGCCCACATTTGCTTTTTGCAACCGTTAGCGCCACTCGGGCAAGTTGGGTGTTGCTCCAGGGCACGTGTTCATTGCAATATAGAGATACTACTTGCAATAGCAGGAACAGGAGCTCCTGGTCGGGGCACGAGTTGAAGCAAATTACGGCGATTTCAACAAGAAGCGCAGTTTTAGAGTCATAAGCCGCCGGGTCTAACCAATTCCACGCGGTTTTGGGCACAGAGAGTCTTTGGCACACTTGCAGGCCCACTTCCATCCAGATCTGTTCATTTTTAGCGTCTTGTGCTTGTAGAATGTCCTTCAAAAACTGCAACAGAGACTCCAGATTCTCGCTAAGGAGATCCGATGGAGAGGTGCTTTCCAAGTCGGATACAAAGCCCATTGTAAGGGCCGAAAGTTGGAGCAGACAAATCTAAGTACCACGCTATTCAGTTGACGAAAAACAACTTAGAAGAAGCCAACTGAGTCAGTCACTAACCGAGACGTTAACTGGTGCCTCGTTAACTAAAGGGTCCGCCTTAAAGAGACTCCGAGACTCAGACACCCAGAGAGATGCGCGCGGAGCGGAACAACCGCGGATTATTAGTTTTTGCGGGGAGACATTTTTCAACTGATTGGTTCCATAACCCATCTTTTCTTTCTAGCAGTACGTACTAGCCACACCATGTACCGGCGAAACACGTGCCCAATTCGGCTGTTCTCTACACCGAGCCGATTTCAGGTCCCTCATGGGATCCGCGTGTCGGCGGAAATTTCCCAGGCAATCCGCGAAAACAAACCCGTAGTCTCGTTAGAGTCAACCATTATTACCCATGGATTTCCGTATCCGGCCAACTTGGACATGGCCCAGGCGGTGGAACGGAAAATCCGTGACAATGGATGCATCCCTGCGACATGTGCATTTATCCGGGGCGTGCCGTACGTTGGTCTTCAGCGGCTGCAAATCGAGCACTTGGCCGAGTTGAAACATGCCAATAAGGTGTCCAGAAGGGACATTGGTGCCACGATGGCCCACAAGTTGGACGGTGGAACCACAATTGCAGGCACAATGATCCTCTCCCACATGGCTGGGATCGATGTTTTTGCCACCGGCGGCTTGGGAGGCGTCCATCATGATGGACACGTATCGATGGACGTAAGCGCCGATTTGACCGAGCTTTCTCGGACCCCCGTGGCTGTGGTGTGCTCTGGGCCTAAGCGTATCTTGGACATACCACGAACCATGGAGTTTTTGGAGACCCAGGGCGTGTTTGTGGGCACTTACAATGACGATGGGCGCGAAAATGTGGAGGTGCCTGGATTCTTCTGTAGATCGTCGGGCGTGAGGTCGCCATACACGTTTTCTTCATGGAAAGAGATGGCGGCCATTGCGTATAATCACAATAAGTTAATGGGGCTCTCGTCTGGCACTTTGGTGTGTGTTCCGCCGCCCAAAGAATCTGCCATGGACAGCCACTTTATCGATGAGATCATTTTTCGTGCCACACAGGAAGCCAATGCCCAGGGTGTTTCGGGGAAAGAAGTGACGCCGTTTTTGCTTCAGAAAATTGCTGCTGCTACAAACGGCGAGTCCGTCGAGTGCAACAAGCAATTTGTCATCAATAACGCAGAATCCGCATGCCATATAGCTAAGGAGATGTGCCAGATGAAGGCAGAAGGGGAGGAATATCGCCTGGTACGTAAGTAAGAGAGCTCTGGTGACTTTTTCCATTGCTTTTTTTCATGTTTCTTATATTTTCTGGAAGCATGAAGGACCCGACTAACCAAATAGGTCGCATTTCAGCCGAGCACGGACTTGAAACCACTCAAAACAAAGGCACAGGACGGGGAAAACCGGGAAATTTCGAACAAAAGCAAGAAAAATAAGGGAACCACATCCCGCGTTGACACGGTGTTTTTTGGCCTGGTGGCTCTCGACACTATTGGCACACTAAAGCAATTGACGGCGTTAGGCGACTCCAACCCGGGCAAAATTGGCGCCAGCGTAGGTGGTGTCGGCTTTAACGTCAGCCTAGCATATCTGTTCGGCGTTAAGAACCAACACTTGGCCTCGCCCCACCGTTTGGTTTCTGCTGTAGGCGATGATTTGGCTGGAGCTGCTATTGTTCAGGGTATACAAGATATGCACCAGGACACTTCTGGAATTCTCACGCTTCAAGGCCAGTCTTCAGCACATTATAACGCTATTTTGGACTCCAGTGGAGAATTGATTGTGGCCTGCGCTGATATGGATATCATGGAGAATAGACACGTGATCCCCCATTTATCGAGTGAGCTTGAACGGGCCCAACCGAGATTTATTGTGATTGACTGTAATCTTCTGGAAACGGCCTTGGACAGTATTTTGGCTGCAAGTGCGCAGCTTGTGACCAAACCATCAGTGATTATTGAGCCTACGTCTAAACCGAAACTGACCCGTTTGAGCGTGGTCAACCGGAACAATTTGAAGGTATTTCCGTATAATACGGTGCTGCTCATAACGCCGACAACGGCTGAACTCGAACAGATGCACGCCAGCTTTGCCGAAAAGGGACTCTTTGATGATTACGACGACTGGTTCCCGGCACTCGATAGCTTAGGCATAGACGGCGTGTTCAGGGAGAAATTAGCGGCGCTCGGCGTTAGGCACTCGGCGTTAGCAACACTCATCCGCAAAGGCACTTTCCAGCAGGCTTTCCAGTTGCTTCCGTATATCCCCAACATCATAGTGAAGCTTGGGAAACACGGTTGTGTGCTAGTGAAGCTTTCGGCAAATGTCAACGACTACAAGTCGGTACCCACAACGTCACCATATAAGCCCACAGCACTGGTTATCGCAAAGGGAAAACCACATGAAGAAGGCAAGAATTTCGGTGTTCTAGTGGAGTATTATGACGTCCCAAACACAAATAAGTCTCTTGACGTTGTCAATGTGACCGGCGCCGGCGACTCCTTTTTGGGGTACTTGGTGGCATCGTTGCTGAGCCAGAATTGGCTTGTACCTGAAGTGGAGTCGTTGGAGCTCGAGTGGGCGAAATGGGAGAGCATTTACATGGCGCAGCTTGCGAGCGGGAAGTCTTTGCAGAGCCTGTCAGCGGTGAGCCCAGCAATAGCGGATATTTGAGCGTTGTTTGTGGGAGAATACCGCTTTTTTTGATGATTTTACGTGTCTTCGGAGATAGGAGCAAAGCTTCGGCATTAGGTGTATTCGTCAATTTCGGTAGCGGCGATACGAAAATGAAAGATACCCGCTCACTCCAGGATTTACCGTGCCACGCCTATCGCCGTGAGCTTTTCTCAAAGAATTTGACTCGAACAAGAATAAGCCAGGATTATACATAAAGATCTGAATTTGAATGCGATCTGCGGTGCTTAGCTTATCAGTTTAGCTATCAGGGCAGCGCTTTCTTGCTGGACATGTCGTGCTTTCCATCGCAAAATCATTAGATGAAATGTCATAAACACGGAAGCCGAATCAACCCGAATTAGGAGAAACTTCAAGTTAAAACTACCCGAGACATACTATTGACGCCTGTCTTATACGAGTTTTGTATTTGCCTCAAATGTTTTTTTGCGGAATGATAACAGTACCAGTTTTTAAAAATTCAACCCGAAAACACCAGTTATGATGTCGCCATGTCATGAAACACACGTTCCCGGCTGTCAGGGCTCTTACATATATATGAACTATATATTAAGTGAGATCTTCCAGTGAAACCAATCTGGCTTTCCAAAACTTAGGGTGCCAAGCACCAAAATTATAGTTAGAGTCGACTTGGGTCGTCTCACTCGAAAGGTAACAAATTTACGTCTTGCAAACATTATTACGCAGGTTATCATTGTCAGAGAGTTGATTGTAACATGCCTAAATGAGACACCTCACACCGTCTTGGTAAGCCAGAGTGGATCGGAAATACTCTCGATGGATATTTTTCGTTTTATTCTATTTTATTTTATCTTATTTTTTTTTTTTTTTGGAAAGAAACGGACTATGGTCAAAGGAAATACTGATGCTACCACAATCACCACCAATTAACCATAGAAATTGCCACGGTTGTAATGCCCGGCACGCATGAGATCTCATGTTTATGCACCTCCCTGGGCTGCGCGCACCCCGGAAAAACTCAGGACTCGTCAGAAGCTGGCTCTGCTCCAAACTCCGTGAACTCCAAATTGATATCTGCCCCTTTGTTCCACCCATTCAATCATCATGTGGACTGTTTTTCGTATACGGGTACCGAGCGCCGCGCTCTTTAAGTCCCAGAGAAGCTTGGCCAAACTCAAGTACTCCGTGGCTGCTTTTTCCCTGGTTTCTTTTCTCATTGGTGGAACGCTTATAGCCAATGATCAAAGCGCCGCTAGTTTGGACGGCGTTTCTGTTGACTCGTCCATTGATCCGTTCCCGTTACAAATCGCCGCCCCAGAAAATGACAAGAACCAGTCCAGTGCCACCTATAAGCTTGTGGCCTCGGGGATAAGGCTGGTGACGTTTCTCGGATTTAAGGTCTACGGGGTCGGACTCTACATTCCGGAAACCAGCGAAAAAACCGTCACTTCTCTTATGAGAGCGTTTTTGGAGCAGAACCAACACATGCTGCCGGAGGCGATCCTCAACGACAAAAGCAAATCGCAGGAATTCGTGGCACAGCTCTCGGAAAACGTGCCTTATGCCATGAAAGTGGTGCCGGTAAGAAATACAGACTATGGCCATTTACGTGACGGCTTAACCAAATCGATCTTGGCCAATCCCATGGCGAAAAGCATGAGGGACGAAATCGCCGACGGCGTGGAACAGCTCCGAGAAGTATTTGCAGGTTTTAGAGGATCGGTGCCCAAAAACGACACGTTATGGGTTGTTTCAAATACAAAACACACCAGCATTACATACGAGAATCAGAAAAAAGAGCAAAAACGGTTGGGCGTGGTGGCGCAACCGGCAATTGCCAAGGTATTGATGGTGCTGTATTTGAGCAATGCCAAGCCTTTGAGTGAGCCTCTTCGGAAAAGCTTTGTGGCGTATGTGGCTGGCCAGTTCCAATAGTAATCGAAAGATGTGTGTATATTTTTTATGTATCATTCCATGATATGAAGTAAGAGTAATGCACAACGAGCGAAAAGCATACTCAAGGCTGGCGGAAAATTATCCTCGCCCCGCCTGGTGAGTGCACTGCATTCTAACATGTCTCGAGAGGGTTTTTGTTTTTACATGATAATGGACTCCAGCTCGACGTTGGCCGAAATCGACTTGTGGGGCAACACCTTGGCGCCGTTGACGTAGATCTCGTTCTTCACTTGCACGTCCTCACCCAAAACGGTGCAGCCCTCAGTTCTGGCCCACTTGCCGATTCTCGAGTTCCATCCAACAATGGTGGATTTAACCCAAGCATGATCCTTGACCTGAGAGTTGGATAACAACACAGATCTTTGGATTCTGGCACCCTCTCCGACAACCACGCCTGGGCCGATCACGACGTTAGGTCCAATCAAAGCGCCCGGGTGTATTTGTGCACTGGGGTCAATCAAAACGTTGCCTTGGTAAACAAACTTTTCGTTGCACATGGCCTCGGGCTGTCTCTTGGTCAACGACGACAAAAACAAGCATGTTCCCGTCAAAAAGTCCTTTGGCTGGCCAACATCCATCCAGTAGCCCTCCAAGTCAAACGAGTACAATTGTTTCTGCTCAACCAACTGAGGGAAAATGTCCATCTCAAGCGAGGTGGGCTTTAACTCAATCAAATCAAGCACGCTGGGGTTCAAAATGTACATTCCAGCATTGATTCTGTTGCCGACAAACTCAACGGGCTTCTCGACAAAACGCTCAATCAAGTTGGGCGTGTCTCTGTCGTAAACAACAACACCATACTTGGAAGGCTCGTCCACCTTAGTAGCGACAATACTAGCAACGGCTCCGCGGGCCTTGTGGAACGCAGCAAACTCCTTGAAGGGGTAGTCGCAGATCACGTCGGAGTTCAACACAAAAAAGGGCGTGTTGTCCTTTCTCAACACCTTTTCCGCAAGCTTCAAAGGCCCGGCGGTTCCCAAAGGTTCCTCCTCCTTAGAGCAAATAATGTTGATGCCATATTTGGCTTTGTACTCCTCCAAAAGCGCCTCCATAACTTCGGCCTTGTAGGAAACAGCCAACACAATGTCTGTGACTCCGGCCTCAGCCAAAGCCTCGATCTGGTGCTGGATCATAGGGCGGTTACCAAACTCAACCATTGGCTTAGGCAAGGTGAGGGTCAAAGGTCTCAAACGAGTACCGTAACCGCCGACGAGAATAATGGCTTTCATTGGATGCGAGTGATTTAGAAGTGTGTATAGGGAACAGAAGATAAACGAAAATGTTCTCAAGGAGAAAAGAGGAAAAGTAACGAAAGAGTGAGACTGCCTCCACGTCTTATATATAAAACCAAGTGGTCGAGAAAAAAGCCTGAGAAAAAACGCCAAACACACTAAGTCAAAAAGTCGCGGTGGGACGTGGCCGCGGTGCGGCTTCAAGACGCCGGACACGAGATTTATTCCAGAGGCCCCCGACTGTGTGCAGGGCGGGACTGCACACAGCCTCGGGTTTGTGCATGGGGGTGCGCAGTCGCCGACGGCTCACCTAAAATTGTTGGTGTTTTCGCTGGCCACTGTTCCGAACGCGCGCCAAGAAGCAAAAGCGTTTGAAAATGTCGTGCAGCATTTCTTGTGGGTGGGTTCAATTTCTTCTTATTGTCTTTGCTTCGGTCTGGGACAAGCCCTGTCAAGTTAAATCCTTCGCCGGGGATTGTACCACTAGACAAAACACGGTGTTATCGACGGCAAGCCTAATGGCGGGATCAAGTAAAAAAGACTGTTTATTCCGTCTTTCGAAGAAGCCTCCACCAGAGTAAGATCACCCCTTATGAGACTATCTCCGTGGCTCGCTTGCCAGTGAAATTGAGATACTCATTAATTAAAAAAAAAAAGAAATGTCAACGACATCGTCCCCTGACAGCCTCTCGATGCGCCAAGCTGCGCCATGTCCAAATGAGGACACGTTTTCAGAGTTCCGTGCACGTGACTATCGCTCTAGACAGGAGAAGCGAAAAAGCAAAACAATAACAACACCCAGACACCTGACAAGTCTGAGCTCCAGCGAGACGAAGACATCTAAGATATCAAACCAAGCATACGAGGAAAAAGAGAGAACTTGATGGTTTCCCTTGACTTAACCCGTATTCGGCCCCCACCATGGGCGTTTGGACTTTCGAACTTTTGGGCTTTTGGGCTTTTGGACTTTCGAACTTTTGGGCTTTTGGGCTTTATTCTTGTTCAGGCATTATTTTAAGCTTTCGCGTGGGACCCCAGTGGCCCGTGCCAAGCCCAGCCACGTTGGGTACCTGATGATAATTCCGGCACCTAAAGCCGGGCATCTCGAAAGTGCACCAGGCCAAAAAAAAAAAAAAAGGGTCAAGGACCACGGCCCACTTCTGACACCAGAGGACTCACATAGGCTGTTTGGATCTTCTTCTTGGTTTAGCTTTTCCAGGCTCTTGTCCTTTTGAGACTCATTTTCATTCGTTCCTTTCACGCCTTTTTCAAATCTCGCTCTTCATTCTGACAATACGCGGCCCCAGATGTTTATCCTTGAAATTAGCGTTCGCGCGTATTGCAACAGTGCATGCGACCTTCTTGCAACCAATACATTTCAACTCAAAAAAGAACAATAGATAAAGCTTGGTTTTACCACAACCTGAAACGAGCACCTCGGTTTTAGCATTGGCAACGCAAACCCGACAAGTCTAAACCCGGCAAGTCTAGACGTAAGCCTAACCCTCCTAAAGGAACCCTCCAAATTTATCCATTCTTTCCATCTTTCCAAACGCTTTCTCAAAAACACTTCATTCCTCTCCTCCACCAGATGCCTCTCCACACAAACGCCACAAGAAGCATGGCAATAAAAATACAGCAAGCAGTGAGTTGAAAGTACTGGTCCAAACATCCATATTTGCCTGTTTCCAGTGAACACACATCCATGCGATACCCATGAAGAAGGGAAAAAGTGATGCTTCCTAGAGCAGGAGCAACCATAAAAGAGCCCCACGTAGACCCCATCAAGTCGACGCCCCATATGGAAGCAATCACCGTAGGAAACGCCGTGAAAAGGCCCCCGTAGCAAAGTCCATTGAGCACGGCTGCTGTAGTAAAGTCAAAATGTAGCAGGAAGGCGGCCTGGCCAGCGGTTCCCACGCCCATCAACACAATCAAAAGCCATACTTTGCAAATAGGGTACTTTCTCTGGTCACTGGAGATCCAGTCGATGATGATCCCGATGAAAAGACGGATGGCAGTCGACAGAGCAGCAATAATGGAAACTTGGTCGGATAAATGGACGGATTTTCCGGCAGTGGCGTCGATAATCAGCCCCAAGTTATTCTGGAAGCTCTCCAATGGGCCGATCGAACAGAAGAGCGCCGCCAACAATATCCACGCCGACTTATCCTTCAAGAACTTGATGTATCTGTCGCGATGATTGGCCGGTTCTATGACTGAGCGTTGAGGGGTGATGGAGGGCTCAGTTTCTTCTTCAATAGTCGAGAGAAGTGGCTCCTCTTCACCGAAAATCACCTCCTGCTCAATGGTCACGATCGAGTTCGACACAAGATTCAAAGCTCCAACCACTAGATAGAGCACGGAAAAAAACAGAAACACCTTGTACAAGTCCAAAACGTCATGTGCGAGGTGGAAATAATCGAGCTTTAGAATCTGCGATCCCACCAAAGACGAAATACCGTAACAACTCACGGGCAAAGAGATGGCCAAGCCTTTTCGATCTGGATAGATCTTGGCGCACGTCAACAAGCTGGAGAAGTAAAGAGAACTTGTGGCGAGGCCAATAAAACAAAAGCTCACCGCCATCAAAACCACGCTTTTTTCAGATAGCTCCACTGCAGCACTTTTATTCTCCAGAGCCTTGACTATGGCAGCATTGACGAAATACGCCGGACAAAAGGCCCAGATGGAAATAAGTGATAAAAGAGCGGGGCCATAACAGTCAGCCAAATATCCCAATATTGGAAGACATAAGTACATCCCCACCGCGGAGAAAGACACAATAAAGTTGATCTGCGTATAGCTTAGACCAACGGAGTGATGTAGGGCCAGCAGGAATAGAGAAAAGAGCATAATTGACCCCAGCGAAAGGCAACTAAGAAGTGCTATGAGAAACGCAATGCGCTTTAAATGCACCAAGTCGTATCGAGAAGCGAGGGCATATTTAATCTTGTAGGTTAGTTTATGGAGACTTTTTTGCATGGCAGGGGCCGGGAAATTTGCAGCGGGCGGCTAATGTTTTTGGTTTGGTTTGTTTGGTTTGGTTTGGTTTGGTTTGGTTTGGTTTGGTTTGGTTTGGTTTGGTTTGGTTTGGTTTGGTTTGGTTTGGTTTGGTTTGTTTGTTTGTTTGCTTGCTTGCTTGTTTGTTTGTTTGTTTGTTTGTTTGTTTGTTTGTTTGTTTTGATCGTTATGTTTGTTTTGTCCGGGATCAATGCCATGAGCTGTCTCTTATGGGAGATGATCTGAACCGATTAATGCGAGGGCCAGATAAGATGTTACCGTTTGTACAGAGTTTCTTCGTGTTTTTGGTTATTTAGTTTAGAGCAAGAAGAGTGTCTGGTTGCCCAATTGGCGTTAAAGCAGAAAATACGGTCTAGCAAGGTTGTTTGTGGAGGCGTAGAAGGGAACTTTATCTAGTCTGATTGTGAGCTATCGAGAAGCGAGGCCCATTCGCACAGCTGTGGATCACCACGGTTACGTGCGGTGGCGGCGCGGAACCGGGCCAGTGGCATGGCATGACTTATGTGCAGGAACACGGGGGTGGATGTTCCCCAACTTCACATTTAACTATATCTTTGACTCTTTCTTTCATTCACAGATTAGCAATGCGGGTTGTCATAGCAATGGGGGTTTAAACAGAAGTATTGTAGGCAAAACCGAGGCTGCCTAATGGTTGCTTACGCTAAAAGCTTTTTCGGTTTTTGCCTCGGTTTTGGTATCTTCTCTTGAAGACGTCATAATAAAAGAGCCAGATCTTGAAGATATTTCGAATTTGCAGATTGATTACAAACAAGCCAAAAGTTTTCCAATGTTCCATTCGGTATATTGAACTGACCTGAAAGCATTCTTTAAGCATTTCTGTCACCAAACATCTCTCTGGAAGAAGTGGGGGCACCGTTTCATTCTTAATTCCGTCTGTTTTCTCTCTCGTCCTCTTCCACTTCTTGGTTTTCAGATTTTGCACACTTTTTTGCACACTTTTTTGAATTTTACTTTCTCCCGCCTCTCGCCTTATACAACATGGCGTTTTTCTGGAACACGAAGACTTCTCGATTCGATTCGATTAGATTTCATATGCTTCCTCCATCTTATTAAAGAAATGTCGCTGTGTCGCGCCACGAACGTGGGTTCACCCATCCACATCGGTTCAGCACTCCATCTTTAAACATGTGTAAACTCACACTTTGAAGTCATTCTCACTCCATCTTTAAACATGTGTAAACTCACACTTTGAAGTCGTTTTCAACACAATTTAAACTCTCACTGTGGCTGAATTAAAATGCAGCTTCTTGCAGCATCCCTTTTATTGAAAGTGGTTGGCCGCAGAAGTGGAAACCGTTCACAAACGCCATTTTGAAATCTCCAGTCTGAATCAGCACCAAAGAATTGGCTGGTCTCTCAGAGACCCAGACTCTCACTACCTCCCTGAGAATTTTGGCAGTCGCGAGAACAAAAAGAACAAAAAAGATCGAGGATCCAATCCCAGAAAATTCATCTTTGACCAATTAACTTGATGAGAAAAGGATAGGGTCCCTGGCACCGCCTTTATTTTCCAGCCAGTGCAAGACACAATAGCAGCCGTAGCTGTGACTGTGGCCTTTGGTTAGTCGTAGCCTTTGATCGTAGTCTAATAGAGTCATCGCTTGCCTAACCTTCAAAGCACAATTCAAAAACTTCTCGTCTCTTTCATCTCATGTCAGTCCCGTTGCTTGGCAATGGCGTAAAATGTCCGAACATAAGTATAAGCTCCCGCAAATGACAACCAGCCTGTTATCGCCAGCTGTTCTTCTCTCTTCCAAATACCGAAAAAGAGAAGAAACGTCTGGCAAGTCCAGGCCCAATACCTCCTTTAAGTACGGCTTTGCAGCGTCAGCAATTTGTGCTGGTGTTTGACATTTCACCCATGGCATATGGTCTGGACCGGTGAAATGGAACGGAATAATTGCATCGGCCGTTTCATCCGCAATGTGTTTCAAAAGCCCGCTCACCAGCTTGCCGTCGGTCATGGCCACAACAAAAATGAACCCGTTTTCACGCACACCCGCCAAATACTTGGCCAACTCAACTGCTGCCGACTCATTATGTGCCCCATCTAGCAAAAAGCACACCCCCGTTTCAGACTCCGTCACTCTTTGCAACCGGCCTGGCCACACGGTGTTCTTGATCCCGGCAACAACCGCCAGGCGGGAAATGTCCAAATGCGGCAATTTCTTCTTTACCTCCTCGACCACCTTTAACGCCACCAGGAGATTTAATGACTGATAAGCGCCGAGCAACGGCGAGTATTGCACGAGATTTTCGGCGCGGTCCAAAAACTCGTCGGCAAATATCAACGCCAGGCCCTCCTCCATGGCCTTGCGCATAAGCTCTTCCAACACACTCTCGTCGTTGGTAGGATCCACCACTACAGGCACGCCCCGCTTGATGATACCCGCTTTTTCCCGGGCAATTGCCGCCAAGGAGCCGCCCAAAAGCGCCTCGTGATCCATGCCGATTTTGGTGATTCCACACGCAATCACCCCGCCTTCCAGGAGGTGGCCCGGCCATGGCCCAAGCACGTTTGTGGCGTCCAAACGTCCTCCAAGCCCAACCTCAATCACCGCCAACTCCACCTTTTCCACGGCAAATATGTGCAATGCCGTGGCCGTCAACAACTCAAACTCCGTACACCCCACGTGGTGGCGGGTGTCTTTATCAAGCACAAGCGCCCGGAAATGGTCAAACTTTTCGAGCGGATACGCCTGGTTGTCAATGGCAACACAGTCATTGTACGACACCAAGTGCGGGGACGTGAAGCGCCCGTTGCGGATTTTGGCCTGGGTTAGTATCAGTGTTAAGTAGGCTACAGTGGACCCTTTCCCGTTTGTACCGCCAATGTGCACGGATTTGTACGACGCAGACTGGGGGTTTCCAAGGAGGGAGAGGAGCCGCTTCACCCGGCCAAGACCTAGATGGATTGACATGGGAGGCGACGGAGAGGGAAGAAGGGGAAGAAAAAGAAAAGAAAAAGGGATGGAGGGAGGGAAAAAGACGAGGAGGACAGAAGAGAGAAATAAGAAAACACCAAACGAGCGGGGGCTAAATGAGGAAGGACGAGAGGATTGAGGGAAAGATGTGAAAAGAGGAGGTACAGTAAAGATGACCAGAAGTTACGGTAGGAGGCGTGAGCGCGAAAAAAAAGACCGATAAAGAGCGAGATAACGTCCAGAACTTCAGAAGCCGAGTGAGGTGAGGCGTGAGAAGTGAGGAGGACGGAGAAAGGGAAGATGGAGATGGGATTTTTTCTTTTCTTGTTTTTGTTGCTTCACAGGTTTCGAATTTAATCAATCTTTGTTTTTCTTGACTTCACCGAGCTTATTGATTTAACAACTTCGCCAGTTCTCTTTGGATCTGACCACTTGCTTCTTATTGGTGTATACTGCATGAATATTAGTACTTAACCGTGTGCTCAAATTAAGCTGAGGGTTCGAGTTGAAGACTGCTGTGGGGATTGTTCTTTTTTTATTTTTTTTATTTTTTTTGTCAATAACGCAAGTTGAACAGTTTAGGGGTCTAAGTTAGGAATGGTTTCCGGGTTTCCGGTTACTCTCCAAAGATACAAGAAAAGCCGAGCCAACGTTGTGAGTGCTTGGTGTGTTTTTCTTAAGGTTAGTAGCGCACACTGCTATCAAAAGGTAGTGACTATTCATTCAATGCTGTTACGTAGAAGTGCGCTGGTACTGTCTTTTTTCTTTTTTCTCTTTTTTCTTTTTTCTTTTTTAGTTTTTTTCATACTTGGGTTCACCATGGTCAAGACATACCAAACTTTTAGCCACACTGCTACCATATTTATTTACTGTGACACAGACCAAAGGCACGGAAAACCATGATTTTGTAGGACCTTACTTCACAATATCTGCTATAAACAACTTCAGCTCTTTGTTTCCAGAATGGGCAAGCACTAGAATTAGCACTCGGTGACTCTTTTTTTTTTTTTTTTTTTTTTTTTTTTTTTTTTTTTTTTTTTTTTTTTTTTTTTTTTTTTTTTTTGATAAATTGAAGTAGAGACCCAATGTTCGAGCGGCAATGGAAGGCCCCCAAAGACCGGCGATTGTCACATATTCCTATTGTCTTTCATTGTTGGCCAATCTCTGTCTTTATGCAGTGGGTCTCGATAAGCGGCTGCCGCAATACGGAATAATTCGCTACCGGTTTCGGGGTCTCTTGACGTGCTTGTGGAACATTTCACCTTAACGGGACCTAGACCGACCCTATCAAAGAAAGGGAGCATACCAGCGTAAAGGTTTGAAATCTTTGGTTGTATTCATAATTAGTTTACTGCCAAACTTTGAAATTGACAAAATTGCATCTAACTCGACACTCCAAAAGCGATGTATACTCTCAAATTTCCTCTTTTAGTTAGGCACACCGACGCTTCAATTCGTCTTCTGCGAGGTGTCCCATTTAGGCCAGTTGCAATTAAGTGTCCTCCAATGAGAACTTGGAATAGTAATGACCGAGCAAAAAAACACAATAAATCACATCCAGAAGTTTCGCTCATTATTAACGTTGTAGTTAGTTGCCCATTGCCAGCCCCAATTACGTAATGACCGGCTGCTCCACCCTAAGTATTGGAAAGCCAGACTAGTTTTCACTAGATCTCATTTAATACAGAAACAAGTCAAGTAAAAAGCCTGAAGCCGAAGAATATAAGAATACTGTTTGTCAATATTGAGAACCCAAGTCATTTGACTCACGTTATTCACATCGAATAGACCTCTCACTATACCACAGTTTACCACTGGCAGGATGCAAATCACAATCCTCACCTTCATTGTTGGTTTAATATTTACTTTTGTCAGGAGAGTAGGATTAGCTGTACCATTCCTCCAAAACATAAAGAAAGAGGTGTTTCCAAGTGGCCAGTTTCTGGCAGTGAACTCTGCATCTCCTCCAACTCAACAATCTGTTCAGATTTGGTAAGTACCATAACTGCACCCTGTGGTTTGTTCTGTACCCCTCACACATAAAGCAACACACCACCTCCCTAAACCGCTCAAAGGTACCCCAAAAACCGGTCGATTTCACCCTTGGAGCCCAACCAAATCCCCGACCTTTCGTGGATGCCTTTGGGCAAAATCTCCAATATCCGCTCGCCCTTATCGTTGACAGCAGACCCACCAGCCTCCTCCATCAACAAGGCCATAGGAAAACACTCATACAATACACGCAACTTGCCTGACTTCAGCTTCAGGTCGGCCGGGTAAGCAAAAATGCCCCCGTACAACAAGGTCCGGTGGATATCCGCCACCATAGAACCAATGTACCTCGCCGAGTATGGCTTGCCCTTCAATTCATCCTGGGGCTTCTTCAAATCCTCAATGTACTGTTTGACGTGGTCGGGCCAATAGAAGGAATTCCCCTCATTGACCGAGTAAATGGCCCTCAGGTGGGGAATGCGCAAGTTGGGCTGGGTCAAGATGAATTCACCCAATTGCGTGTCCAAAGTAAATCCGTTGACGCCGTGTCCCGTGGTTAACATAAGGTGCGCGGAAGCACCATACATGGTGTAACCAGCCGCCACCATCTCGGTCCCCTTTCTGAGCACGTCCTTGATGGAGCCTTCCAGATCATCCTTCAAGCGATAGACGCCGAAAATCGTGCCCACAGACACACCGGCGTCGATATTGGAGGACCCGTCAATCGGATCGGTGCATACTGCATACCGCCCGCCGCCCTCAAATACTATGAGGTCCTCTTGCTCCTCCGACACAAGCACCTTAACATTACCGCTCAGTTTCATGGCATTGATGAAGATCTCGTCGCCAATCACATCCAATTTTTTCTGCACGTCTCCCGTGGAGTTGGCGGTTCCAGAGATTCCAATCAAATTCACCAACTCGGCTCTCCTAATATTATGCGCGATGAATTTAAATGCGAATTGGAGACCGTTCAACAAAAGCGACAATTCGCCCGTTGCCGTGGGCGCGTATTTTTGTTGTTCCTCAAGAATAAATCTTGTCAAGGTGATGATATCGGTGTCCACCTTCATTTGTTCGGAAACGGACTGGGACATTTTGGCGGGTTGCGGTTGTTTTTGTTGTTTTTGTGGGTTTTGTGATTGTGGTTGTGATTGTGATTGTGATTGTAAAACGTGAAAATAATATTTCCAAGTGATTGGGGTGGCTCCGTATTTGTGAGGGTTTTTAGCTGACTAATTTGCTGTGTGTTGCGTGTTTCTGGTGGCTAAAAATAATGCTGAGTAATGTTGAAAGTGGACGCTACCCCAGACTTTTTATACTGGCGCCCGGGACAACGAGGAGACTTCCGCCTCCACTCCTGCAGACAATGCACCGGTGCCCGCATTATCCCGGGTTGTGGGGGAGCCCGGAGCCGGTCTGATGGACAGGCGGGCGAGGCGGGCGAGCCGACCAGCTCGTGCATGCGCTAGCGTCCGGACCAGTCGACTCCTCTGATGAGAAAAAAAAAGTGAATGTCATTAAAAGAGAAACAGAAGAAGGAGAGATATAGAAGGGAGGAAAAGCAAAATCGGTCCGTTTGTACTTTTCTTTTGCGCCGTCATATAATTATTCTTTATTTTGTCTGGTTAGCCCGATCTCTCTGGTCTGATTTCCCCGGGTCTTGTCTCGACGTAATGTTCAATAGCATGTCCCCACGTTTCGCGCCATGGCTCGGGTGTTTTGGGACAACGCGAAAGGCGAGGCACGACTCCAGGTTCCCGTGTACTGTAAGTTATTGGTTGTGGGCCCAAATCGACAAGAGGAGAAAGACAAAAGAGAACAAGAAAGGTGAGAGATGAGATTTTTGTCTTGCGAGGAAAACTGCTTTATGAGCGCTGACGAGGGTAGTCTCTTCTCTTGTTGTATTTTATTGTATATATCTAGGGTTGCCTTGTCACGTGATCAGTGGGCTCAGCAGGGCCGCAGGCTGCCGGGCAGTGTGCTTACAAATATAGCTTCTGGCTTCTTTGATTTGACGACTGGATCATTCGATAACTTCTACTTATATTTAACCCGGTAATCCGAAAGATCTTATGGGTTATCGAGTATCTAGCACATGAGCCCGGATATCATAGAATAAATATGTGACGTATCTGGGACGAGCAAGAACTGGCTCTTTGCATGCCTTGACGGATCGAAGCAGATCTGATAAACGTTAGTTTGATCTGGCCAAGGTAAAACGAATGTTTCAGCACTTCCATGTCTCGATGCCCACCAAAATTAGTAGACATCATGGGGATTCTATGGGGATTCTATATCTAAATGGTACTCGTTAATTTACTCGATAGCGACAGTGATATTTGGATATTTTTAGTGTGTTCGCAAAACATATCTCTTATTTCTTCTAACAAACGCATCCACTAGAGTTGCTTGACTTTCCGAAGTTTGATATTGACGTGGCTTGACGTGGAATGTGCGGCTCATGGGACGTAATCTCGCAGCTTCTTCCTAAATTAAAATTAACCGTAAGACTGCGACGGTGCATTTCGAACGAGGTTGGGATTTTATCAGGAAATTCTGACCACTTTTTACTGATAAATGAGATATGGTCACCCGGCCACCCGGACATTTGGTTTTAAAAGACATGGATGAGCCCTTTCTACGGCAACTTTAACCAGCTTTTCCTTTTTTTGGCTCTCTTTTTGCTGAACGGGATCTCAAATTGAGAAGAACGGATCTCCTCCTCCTTTTTGGCCCAACTGATAGAAGAAAATTTACAAACTACAAAATACAAAATAAAAAAGAACGAAAAAGAAAGGATGATTAATTATCGGCAGATCCGGGAACCAGTGAAAAAGTGCTTATGTTTCAAATGTTCCCCTCAGTTCATTCAATACTCACGTGCAAGTGGCGTTACATGTAGCATGGACTTATCATATCCAGCAGATATATTGACTTATATGCTCATCGGATGCACCCATTTGGTCCAAATGTGGGAATTATTGAGAAATGGAAGAAAACAATTTTGCAAATATCCATCTTGTTTCGAGGGTGTTGAATATGACTACCATTTGAAAGTGCTAATGTAGTAATGGAAGCGATTAGATACGAAAAGAACAAGAATTGGCAGCGACTGGAACGAAGACAGACGCGAGATTTTTGTTCCTTTTCTCTTTCTTTCCTTTCTTTTCCTTTCCTTTCTTTTCCTTTCCTTCTCCAAAGAACCTGAACGAAATGATAGAGGAAGCCACAGCTGAAACATGGACCGATTCACCGACTGGCTTAGTAATGACAGGTTTTTTATTCATAGAAAGCTTTCTACCAGCCATTGAAACCTAAAGTTTTGACTCCAAATTAAGCAGAGATAGGCACTTTTAAAGCTAGCGTGCCACAAAAACGGATCTGAACATGTCCTTTAGGCAGCGGAAAACCTTAGCACCATACGAGATGAAGGCAGTTTCAATCAATAATGGCATGAATACATCACGTGGCTCACAGAGCCCCAGATAGGCACTAAAATCGAGGAATGGGACAGCAAATGGTGGATACCCCTTGACCAGAACCACGCGTGCTCTATATAACGATCACCAAGATTTGGCCCATTTCCGACCCGTTCGATTATATTTCTCAACCATCGTATGGAAACATACTCGTCTGGTGAATGCCCGATTCACGGTCCACACTCAAAAAGCCAACCCTCCTTGCATCGTAAGCCACAAAAACGAAAAGATTGATGAAAAGTTTGACTCAAAACAATGGAAAAAGTGCAAGGTTTAGGTAGATTCAGAACCCTCAAAAGGCCAGAACCCTCAAAAGGCCAGAACCCCCAAAAACCCAAACCCTCAATCCCCAACTCACACCTTCTTTGCCTTCGCCTGGAACGAGCGGTTGAGCTCCAGCAAAAGATCGAATCTATCATCCTCCTTTGCGTGCTTTTTCCCGTTTCCGCCTTTGGTTTTCCATGAAGAAGACGCCTCTAATGACCGGTACACGACAGCAGATTCACCAGCCTTGTCTCGGTCGGCCTCGTCACGGTCGGCCTGGAATCGCCTGTTCATCCATTCTAGTACCTCGTTAGCATCAAAAGACCCCGATAAGGAGTTCGGCAGGGCGGAAACGCTTCGGGAAACCGGGTCAGTTTTCCCCGTTTTCGCCACTTGCACCGCATCCTGTTGCTTTTGTGTACTGTTGTTAGTATCGGCGGGTGTTGCAGCGTGGACCTTTTTAGTCAGGGCTGCTGGTTTCGGTACATTGGGCAGAAGCCCGTTTTTCGGCCCCGGCTTTTGCAGTAGTTTCGCCGCCCAGTCAGACATGGCAATCTGATTCAGAGCCAGGTAAGTGTATATACAGGAACTTGGATTCAAGGCCAGGTTCTTGTTGCCAGTCAAAAGTACTTGGTGGGCTTTTTTTTGTTTTTTTTTTTGTTTTAGTGGGTTTCGGTTTTTTTCAGCAGGCTCATGAAAAGGAACGTTTTCGCAGTAAAAGAGCAGTAGGCAGTGCGAGGGTGCTGCTGCCGTTAATGGCCCAGGTTCTCATGAGGAAATCTGAACAAAGCCGAAAACGAAAGAGATGAAAAGACGCAAACAAGAGAAAATCGTCTTTCTTTCTTTTCCGATTGAAAGCATGGTCTACTATGATACCACAGGGTAAAATCAGCCCCTAGCGTAAACTGTTACTATGTGCAACACAAATCGTAGAAAAGCAGAAGCCTAATACATACTGTGCGAACCCAACAGATTATGTCGACTTCTGAGAAACTTTTAGAACACTAAGAATCGAAATACATCTCGCGGGGTAAGCAACACAACGACAGCCGGTTTGAAATCTGGGGGTTTCGCTGAAATGCATTGAAATCTGTTGGGTTGCGAAAAAAATCGTGGATCCTTGTGCTGGTTAAATGAGGAATTAGGGTAGATGTAAGATGTAAGATGGAGAGCGTTCTCTATCAGCTATTTCTCTTCATTTTAGTCGTTTTGCCGTAAGATTTTGTTTTTTTCATAGTGTTCAGCGCAGCCTTTCCACACACAAGGTGATAATAGCGCACTTTATGATACTTGCTCGATATCTTTTGGGTTATCCAAAGAGATTATGTTAATTTGATCGCTTTGCTAATAGTTACATGCATCGTTTTTATTTTCCTCCTAAGGTATCGGCCCCGCTAAGAAAAGCTTCAGATCACCCCGAAAGTTCCACTCCTCGCTGGACGAAACAGTATTTGGTAAACTTTTCGCAACGTCTGGTACTTTGAAACCACGTTAGTATGATAGTTATTTTTCGTTTAATTGTCGACTTCGGGGTTGAAGTAAGAAGGAGTAGTGGAAGAGTTGAAAAGCTAGAGTTATCTCAAGGAATGAAGCCTTTTGTGGTTCCTATGTTGTTCCTGTTTTAGTGTGATTTCTGTCATATTGACGAGCGGAAACCAAAACAGACTTCATGATCTCAAGTGCCTCACTTTCTCTTCTCTCTCTCTTTCTTTCTTCCGGTGTTAATACAGTTGATCGATGTGAAAAGAAAAGAGAAATTTTTGTGCAACACAAAGAGAAGAAAATAAAGAGTAACACCAAGAACAGTAAATTACCCACTAGTAGCCCACAGATTAAACCACTTGAATCGTTTCGAGAATGCATTCACAACTCTCCGCTCTAAGCATTCAAAATTCTTAAAAAGCAAATTAAACAGTGGAGCCTCATTCACACCAAGAACATCGTTTGTTTTTCTCTCCCTCCTTTCTGAACGTGTATATCAACAGTTCCTGGGAATAAAAGAATACCACACACTCTCCTCCCGTGACCTTCAAGCTTTTTTGGTTTTTCATTCACTTTTCCTGCTCAATGGGTGAAATCAAAGAGTCTGCCCAAATTTGGCTCTGACCTACTCCAATAATCCGGGGACGGAAAGTGGAATAACTGTGAATAGACGAATCAATGCTCATTAATGAGGAGAGAGATGCGTGGATCCACAACGCGTGGTGGCTCTAAAGTCAGTTCAAATCAAAAAAGGGTTATTTACGATTTCAAGCTTTTCCATTTTTTCCCTTATCATTTTTTTTAACTACCCAATTCACAAGTTCCTCTTCAAAGCCCGTTAGAGTGACCTTTTATGTATCTACAATCTAAAAGCCACAAACCAAAATTCTTTCTGAGCATTTCTGTGTTCATTTTTTATCTTAATTTATTTTCTTCTTCTTCTTCTTCTTTTCTTTTCTTTTCTTTTCTTTTCTTTTTTATTTCATGTTCTTGGCCCTTTTGCTAAATTCTGGATCTTTCGGAGCAATTGCAAGTACATGCTCAGCGTCACCAGTGCCGTCACAGTAAACACTGAACAGTGCCCATTCTCGTGTGAGACCTGCAGCAATTTCCAGATCAGCGAGCAACCAAGCCAAATCCCGACGTCAACTGAGAGACGAGAAAAAAGGACCAGAAACAAGAGCAGAGAAGCAGAAAGGGAAAAAGAAGGAAAAGTAGTAATAAACGGGAAACTCGTCACGTGAAACTGACCAACTAATAATATTACCTTAAAACTTACAACATCACCCGAACCACCCGGCCTCTTCCTTTTCCTTCCTCTTTTTCGCTGGCCCCAGTCACGTGACCGCCGCAGTGAACACGTCAACCGGGCAATCTCGCCTAGGCGCGCTCTCAAGATATTCCAATACCTCTTCTTTCTTCACTTTCTAGCTTTCCATTCTCCACCACACCCAATCATGAGTTTCCGGATTTTGGACCTAGTCAAGCCGTTCGAGCCCTTGGTGCCGGAGGTCATTGCCCCGGAGCGCAAGGTGCCATTTAACCAGCGGGTCATGTGGACCGGAGTCACGTTGTTGATTTTCCTCGTGATGTCGGAAGTTCCCTTATACGGGATTGTGTCGTCGGACGGGTCGGACCCCTTGCTCTGGCTCAGAATGATGTTGGCGTCCAATCGAGGCACGTTGATGGAGTTGGGAATCACGCCGATTGTGTCGGCGTCTATGGTGTTTCAGTTGTTGCAAGGCACAAAGTTGATACACGTGGACATGTCGAAAAAGGAGGACCGTGAGCAGTTCCAGACGGCGCAGAAACTCTTTGCCATTATCTTGGCTGTTGGCCAGGCCACTGTGTATGTGTTGACCGGGATGTACGGGCCTCCCAAGACCTTGGGCACCGGCGTCTGTTTGTTGTTGGTGTTGCAATTGGTTTTTGCCGGCATCATTGTGATTTTGTTGGACGAGTTGTTGCAAAAGGGCTATGGGCTTGGCTCGGGTATCTCCTTGTTCACCGCCACGAACGTGTGTGAGCAGGTGATGTGGAAGGCGTTTGCACCCACCACATCTGCGTCAGGAAAGGGCGCCGAATTTGACGGTGCAGTGGTTGCAATGTTCCATTTGTTGGGCTCCAGGAAGGACAAGAAGAGAGCGCTCTTGGAGGCTTTCTACAGACAGAACTTGCCCAACATGCTCCAGGTGTTGGCCACCGTGGCTGTGTTTTTGGCTGTGGTGTACTTGCAGGGTGTTAGAGTTGACCTTCCTGTGAACTCCGTCAGACAAAGAGGCCCCTATATCATGTACCCGATCCGCTTGTTCTACACGTCCAACACCCCCATCATGTTGCAGCTGGCGTTGTCTTCGAACATCTTCCTCATTTCGCAGATGCTCTTTATGAAATGGCCCAGCAACCTTTTCGTGAAGCTTTTGGGTTCTTGGGGCGCCAAGAATGGCTCTTCCCAGTTGTACGCAACCAGCGGCTTGTCCTACTACATCCAGCCACCCACCTCGCTCTCGGAGGCTTTGGTGGACCCCATCAAAACGGTGATTTACGTGACGTTTGTCTTGGGATCGTGTGCTGTGTTTTCTACTACTTGGACTGAGATCAGCGGCACCTCGGCAAGAGACATTGCCAAGCAATTCAAGGACCAGGGCCTCGTGATTGCGGGCTACAGATCGACGTCTGCATACAAGGAGTTAAAGAGGATCATTCCCACCGCTGCTGCTTTGGGAGGTGTTGCCATTGGTGCCTTATCTGTTATCAGTGATATGGTTGGGTGCTTGGGAAGCGGCACCTCGATTTTGTTGGCTGTCACCACTATCTACGGCTACTATGAGTTGGCCATCAAGGAGGGTGGGTTCTCCAAGTCCGTCGTCAACGGGTTTGTTGACGGCATATAAGACGACTACATTAGATACAGTCATGGAGAAGGCATGGAAGCATCAAGACAGCGAGTGAAGCAGCATCTAGCGTTCATCACGTGCCTTGACAGAAGAAAAATCAGTGCTATATATGGGGCATCGTTTTATTCCATATGAGATATCGTATTAGTGACACTGTAGAGATTATATTTGCTTGTGGAGAGACACGGGCAACGCAACCAATGTGATTGATTCAGCTTTACTCGCTTGTTCATGCTCCCGACGAGCCAAATTTGGAGGCCCAGTTTTCATACTCTCCCAAACCTTCACTGGAAACCGAGGGACGGATATATTTCAAGCTCTCCACGAAATCCTGTAGTTGGATCGGCCTGATTTCCTCCGTGGGCGTGCTTAAAAGCTTATCTCCCAAAGAGCGCAACGGCCCCATGGCACTATCCTTTGCAAGAAGCGTAATATCACTTCCACTGAACCCCTGGGTGAGATCAATAAGCTTGTTGAAATCATCTTCCAGCAAAGTGTGGTTCTGATAGGCCAAAAGCTTCGATATCTGGAGCTTTCTTGTTTCGTCCTCGGGAAGCGGAATGTACACTCTTTTGGCAAACCGTCTTCGAGCGGCCTCATCAATACCCCAGGGCAAATTCGTAGCGCCAAGAATAAGCACCCTACTGACATCACCCTGAGAAGTGTCACGCCCGGCAGCGGCAGACGAGAGTTCAGACCACTGCACCAAAAACTCGTTTTTGATTCTGCGCATGCTTTCCACCTCTCCGTCATTTCTCGTTCCCAACAACGAATCGATCTCGTCAATGAAGACAATTGACGGGCTGAGTTTCTTGGCAAGCAAGAACAACGCCTTCACCAACTTCTCACTTTCTCCCAAGTACTTCGAGGTCAACGACGACGAGCTTATGGAAAAGAAAGTGGACTTCGATTCCGTCGCCACAGCTCGCGCAAGCATTGTTTTGCCTGTTCCCGGAGGCCCAAACAAAAGCATCCCACGCGTGGGTTCACGAAGACCCCGGAACAAGTCGGGACGGAGAAACGGGTACACCACCGCTTCCTTGAGCGAGTTCTTGGCTGCCTCGAGGCCAACAATGTCGTCCCAGTATACTTCATCTCCTCTCACGACAATGTCGTTAAGGATCTGATTGGCCGACGCTTCGTCGATCCCTTTAATCGACGCAATGAGTGCCATTTGTTGCTCGGGGGTCATTTCCCCGTTTGGAGCCACAGCGGCTGGTTCAGCATCTTGGTCTTCTTCCGTCTCGTATTCATTCATGATATCGTTTAAGTACGGCGACGTGGGCGTAGGCGGAATGCTTTGAGACGTTGTCCGAGATTTCAGCCCAGAAGACGCCTTTGAACCACCAGACGCTGGTTGGGACTTATCCACCACTTTATAGTTGTAAGTGATGTTGGATTTCTTCACTTGTTTGACCTGTTTGACCTGTTTACGCACTTGGTCATTGGCGGTCGTGCGTGCTTTTGCCGCCGTTTGGGGTTGCGTTTGCGCTGGCGTGGCTGACGGCCGTTTCACCTTTCCATTAGCGGCAGGCTTGGTTCGGGAACCGCTGTTTTGCATCATTTTCGAGATGTTGAGTGGTTGCGGCTGTTTGTAGACGTATTTTTTCACCTCGCGTGGCGGTTTTTCGGGAAGATCCGACGTGGACTTCGACGCGAGCTTTGCCAGCAGATTTGGCTTGCTCACCGATGAAACAGGTCCAGAGGAAGAGTCGGCATCGATCTTTTTCACCGTTATACGTAGCCCGTTCCGTTTCGGGGGCACCGGCGGGGGCAGCTTTTTCCGGGATGCAAGCGAAATATCCTCAAACGACCGGTGCAAGTCGGAGGCGTCCAAAAGATCGCGGTCGTCCAAATCAATGAGATTAACCGAATCGGAAAAGTCCAGATTCGACAACACAGACCCGCCAGATATCACGGAATTAAGACGGTCGTACCGGTCCAGCGGGAGTTCCGTCTGGTCAAAGTCCTCGAAAATGTCCGTGTCGTACTTTTTCAGTGCTAGCGCCAGGCCCAGCCCTAGAATATTCGGCGATTGCGATTGCGGTTTAGGTTTAGGTTTGGCCCACGAAATGTTGGCCGCTGCCTGGATGGTGTCTCTATTTTGCGAGGAAATGTGGTTGTTTCCAGACCCGCCCGCATTGCCGCCGCTACCGCTTCGAAGCAGCTTCACCATTTGCCGTTGCTGGGTGCTGCTCAAGGATCGACTCGAGGGGTTACCCGACCGTAACGAGGGAATGCTCATTTTGTGAGCAAGCGTGCCAGAATTAGCCGCCGGCAAAACGTCCCCGATTCTTTTGGATTTGCGCATCTGTTCGTCAAGCCGTAGCTGGATCCGCACCAAGTGCTTGACATTCTCGTCACGGATCGCCCTCAAATCCAGAAGCAACAGCGCCTCTTCCGAGGAAAATTTGGCGTTATTTCGCTCAAAAGCATCGATTTTGTAAAGCAACAGCGTGTGGAGCGATTTCCACCCTTTCAACGCGTCTTCAAACGCTCCCTGGTCCTCTAGAGTGAGGTTGTGAATCGAGTTATCACTGACGTCATTATATGTTTGTTGAAGCTGTTCCAACAAATACCCTTGAGGGGGTTTTCTTCTCAGAAACATGGCCGACGGAATATAGGTAGATACCGCGGACTAGAAAGTGAAAGAAAGTGGAATTGAGCAGCACTTGTGGCGGATTCCGGTCAATTGGCCACGGCTGAAGAAAGAATAAAAAAGCAAGAAAGATGGAGATATTCGAGTGAAGCACACCAAATGATGCGGCTGGGTGCGCAGCCAAGCAGTCGTCGACTGTGTGCAGTCCCAGCCTCACGCTTCCATACGTTGCTGGAATCGAGAATAAAATGAATGACACCGGCGATGCTTAGGAAGGAAGATTTAGAAGTGTAATTAAGGACGAGGGTTGATTTAGATGGCGTGTTGTTGATTACAGGGGAAGTGGGAAAATGCATGGCGGAGAAGTAGTGGGAGAAAAGGGAAGAAAAAAACGAATAACTAAATGGGGGTGAGACGACAGTTCAAAGTGCTCCAAGTGCGAATGATTGAAGTGAGAATTGATCCAATGAGGGTGACAAGTGGGATGAACTAAATTGTTTTCTTTTTGCTTTGCATTTCTTCCTGCTTTGAGTTTTTTCCCTGCTTTGCTTTTCTTAAGAAATGCGGTACAGCTGTTCCGTTTCCGGTTCCTCACTCGAGCCCGAAGTTCTCACCACTCGCGCCATCTACCTCTTCTACTTACCTTGACTGTTGGCCATACTCTACTCCAGTTCATGACTTCTCCAACTAAAAAATGTAGTGATGTAACGGGATACGAGGGCGTTTCTAACCGCCAACATATTCTGTATAACCACGAATTTATCTGACCGGGCGGCCCAAACTAAAGTCACATTGCCCACCTCCCTACCCCACGCTTCTCTCCTGACAAGCTTCCCCATAGTGTGCCTCCCTAAATTAATAGGCGAAACACGAGGATGCGAGCTTTCGACACAAGGCCGAGCAGAGAAAAGGCGAGGTGTGGAGAAGGCGCGTCTGTAGCCAAATATATGGAGGCCCGGCGGTCAACTTTCTGAAGAAAAAAGAAGTAAACATGTGGAAAGTGCGCGATGTTGGTGGGTTTATATACTGCGACCGCGTGCCGGGTAAGCCGTCTGATGAGCCTGGTGAGAAATGCTCGACGCGGTGTATTAAATTAGATTTGCTAAGGCTGGGGGAGAATCAATCTTGATTGACTGTGGGCTGTATATATTTTTAAGGTTCTGGTTCTGATTCTGACACCGACTCTGATTTGTCTGTATCTGATTTTTTGTTTCTTTTTGAGTCCGACTTTTCTCCAGCTTTATTTGAATCTATATTAGACCTGAGCCAGACCCGCACCTAGTTAGGCCATGTGAGCCCTGGGTTTTCTTGGGATTGCTGTATCTATTAAGTTAAACAAGTAGTCGAGTTTGGTGGGCTTATCTTTGTCTTTTGATAGATGGATTTTATGTTAATCCAAAAAACGAGGGCAAAAATAAAGAACCGAAATTCTATTAAAAGAAGAGGAAACAAAAGAGAAAAGGAGAATATTCGACTGCAGTCAAGGGGATCCAGATTGTCTAGTTCTTCCATTATCCCAAAGTACAAAAATGTAAAAATGTACTTTCAAGCAATTCTTTCTTTGATTTCCTTATTTTTCAAGCTCAACAATAGTGAAAGAAAGCCATTGCATGCGAATATCCTTTAGACGTATTATGTTACATAGTTAGCCTTGTTGTTCTTCTCACACCACACAACAATGCCACTTATAAAGGTAAAATTGGTCCTATTTTTGATGATTCCAAAGTTTGGCTTGAAAAAAAAAAAGGCAAGATCTCGAAAAAGGGTTTGAACTTTTGAACTTTTCTGTGTAATATTACTCTCTTTTGCCCTTTATATCAACCGAGGCTCAGATCGTCTCAAGAATTCTCTAGTTTTTAACTACCGGTTCCGCCGTATTGCAGTGGATTTAGAAGTTCGGAACGTGTGCTCACTGTATAACCCGATTTCTGTAGATTTGTAACATACTGTAGAATTGTGCTAGTCGAGTATTTAATGAGCCATCGTTCTTTCAAAAGCACAATCCGAAGAAGAAGTGGATAAGCTAGGATATTTGGAAATATCAGCCACAGAAGTGGTATTATATCTGCTTTGGGTTATCTCTGCTTTGGGTTATCTCTGCTTTGGGTTATCTCTGCTTTGGGTTATCTCTGCTTTGGGTTATCTCTGCTTTGGGTTATCTCTGCTTTGGGTTATCTCTGCTTTGGGTTATCTCTGCTTTGGGTTATATCTCTATACCGTTGAAGGCGATATAGGCTTTATTTTAGTCACAGCTACTTCCGAAAACATTGATTTCTTATGCCCATGGTTAGTGTTTATAAACGAAGCTTGCGATATGGTTCTGACTCTTTTCAGCAGCTCGCAGGGAAATCTTGGTAACTGGTGATATTTAGCTCGAAAAGCAAAAAAAGTTTGGTTGCTCAGGCGTTATAATCTGTGGATAAAGTTCCACTGGAATTGACCCTCTTTTGCACCCAGCTCGGTTCCTTGAAGTCACTCCAAATCATTTATACATAATGACATCATCATTGTCAGTTTTGTAGTATTCGATAGTTGAAACGTGCGAGGCTGACAAGGTTGCAAGACACTTTTTTTTAAGAGGATGCATGATGTCTGGAATCAAACTGTTTCAGCTAGAGAAGAGGTCAGTGTGCCGTCGTTATAAGAATATTTGATATAGGAATAAACGTCGCTATAAGAATATTTTTTTCCCTCGAAAAAGTTTATGTATGTAAATATTCTTATCTGTCGACCTTCAGAATCAAGTACGAAAAAATGTTATTTAGAGAACGAAAGAAAAAAAAGAAAAATGAACAAATCACATATAGTTCCTACCGTAAATAACTCATGTTGAACCGTCTCTTTTGCCGGGATTATCCGACACCTTTTGCAGCCGCACGATGTTCCATGCTGTAGGGTGGTATCACTGGAAATCCCGGACCTGCACACAATCAAACACACACCATGTACTTCGCCTATCAAGCCTTCTTCCGGTCCTAAGGCGGACCTGAAAAAGCCCAGAAAAGGCCAACGAACAAAAGGATTCAAGAGTGAAACCACAAAACCAGCCTCTCCCTTCTTTTGATTTCCCCAACGGGCCCGGCTATGCTTGCAAACATAAGCCTGAACATAAACCGAACGAGAACCGTCGATCACGTCCTGCATAAGGCGCATGTGCCGGAAATCCACGTCTCTATTGTGCCATCGCCCCATATCCTGCAGGCCGTGCTTTGATCTCCAACAATCAACTTTAGCCAGGTGTCGGTTCTTTTCCCACTTTTCAGCACCATGTCTTTTTCTTCCTCGGATGCCCTAGAGGCTGTGCTACGCACGCTTATCGGCTATTTGGTCATGGTGGCGTCGCAGGCGCTCATAGGCTTACGCTACTTTTACAGGTGTTACCCGGACGCGGCCCGGGTGATGTGCTTGATTGTCGTGGCGTATTTCGTGTTTCGGAGCTTCATGCGGATCGTGCGCTTTTGGTGGGGGGTTTTCACGTTTGTCGTGAAGGCAGCCGTTCTTTTTGTGGTGGTGGTGGCGGCATTGTGTGCCTACTATAGGGGGCCTTATCGTTTCTTCTCGAAAGATGTTCCTTTGATGTACCAACTTTGGCAGCTGTACAGCCAAAAACAGAAAGAGTCGATCAAGAAGACGATGCAGTACGCGGAGATGTTGGCGAATACTCGTATAGACCCTGTGGCCGTACAGAAGCAAGCAGTCGAGTGGATATCAGAGAACGCAGACCAGATAGACTACATTAAGAAGGAGGCCAAACATCTTGCCACGGAGAATATGGAGTATGTGCACAACTTTGTGAAGAGCGGCAATCTCCAGAATATTCTCAATATGGGACGGAATCATGATGATTAGATGCGGAGAAGTGAATAACGAAGTGATTAAGGTGGATTGTGTCTGGGCGTAGTCTACAGCGCTTATGAAAATGCGTGGCTGGGTTCTCTCTCTCTCTCTCTCTCTCTCTATTACTTGGTGAACTTCCCCACGACCTTCTCAAGGTCAAAGTTGTTTCTCTTCCCAGCCTTGGGTTCATCCAAACATTGTAACCCGTTGTCTTTGGTGAAAAAAGCCAAAACAAAACAGATGGCAAGAAGCGGCACGGTGAAATAAAAGTAGTTCCTCAACGCACCCGTGTACATGTTTCTGACAACGGCCAACTGCTCCAACGTCAAGTTGTCCACGTCCGGATGCGAGTAGATATGCTCCTTCATATATTCCAAATACAGAGGGGGCAACCCCGACAGTTCAGGCATGGAATTGATGTTTTTCAAAAGCGTGTTGGTGATAATTAAAGACGAGATCGCCGTACCCAAAGCACCGCCAAAGGATCTGATGACGTTCCGGGCACTAATGACAACCGCCCTTTGTGCTTTTCTTGAGTTGGCCTGCGCCGCAACCATGGTGGGCTGGAAAATGAATCCACAGCCTATGCCCAACATTAGCATCGTCCCCACAAGCATGCCATCCGAGGTGTGTTCATCCCAGGCGAGCGTCATTCCATGACCAGTCAACCAGAAAGCAAAACCGAGAATCATGACGGGAAAGTAGCGGCCGGTAAAGGTGATAAGAGACCCGCCAACGGCCGACCCAAGTGCCTGCATAAGCACCAAGGGCATGGTGAACAAGGCTGTTTTCATGATGGAGTGGCCTCTCACCAACTGGAAGTAGAAAGGCACGACAAAGAGAAACGAGTAGTAGGCCATACCGAAAAGAAAGGTCGACCCCAAAATCACGCTGAGATTGAAGTTCTTGAAGATGGAAAGCGGGATCATCGGCAACTCAGGGACTTTCCACTCGACAATCAAAAAGGCAACGAAGCACACACCACCAACAATGAACATGGCAATGACAAGCGTACTATTCCAAGCATACGTCGAGCCTCCGCCATTGAGCGGAATGAGGAGAAACGTCAACGCGGCCGTGGAGAAGAAAATGCCGATGTAGTCGACTTTCTTCAACTTGTCTTTTGTAGTGATGACCGAGTCCAAGTCTTTGTTCTTACTCTGGATGGAAAAGTGGACCAAAACAATCACCACTACAATCAACGGCGGCATCATACGGTAGAAATCCCTCCACGTTCTGTGCTGGGCAAACGCGGCCATTATAATGGGCCCCACGGCATTTCCAATTCCAACAAAAGACCCCAAAATGCCCTGGAATTTCCCTCTTTGCTTCAACGTCACTACATCGCTCATAATAACCATCGATAACGACGAAACACCCCCGCTCCCAATGCCGGCAAACGCCCTGAACACATAGAACATCGGGCCGTTGGTGGCAAAGCCACATACCAAACTAGATATGAGAAGCAACACGAGACACGAGATCAAGACCTGCTTTCTCCCAAAAATGTCGGAAAACCGTCCAAAGAGGACCTGGCAAACTGTGTTTGCCAACAATGAAGCGGTTCCTGCCCACGTGATTGTGTTTTCGGCGCCCAAGTCTTTGGCGATGTACGGAAGAGCCACCGTGACACTGGTCTGGTCACAAAAACTCACAAACAAGCTTAGCGACGCCCCCAAGAGGCACACTATGAGCTGTTTAGTGGGCAATAGGTTGACGTGAGCATTGCCAATCTTGTCCTCCAACTGAAACTTGTTCTGGCTTAGCGTTGCCAGTGAAATTGCATCCGACAGATCACAAAGGGCCTCACTTATGGCAAGATCGCTATGGATTGTCTTTTTTTCTGCCGACAGAGCAGGAACAATATCTTGCAGGAGATCAAACGTTGGAGCTTTCGACATGGAATGTTCAGGTTTTGGGAAAAAAAGAACGCTTTTGGTCTTTGTCAGGAGCTTGATTTTCAAAGGGAAGTGCACAGTCCAGGAGCCAGCCGGGAATTGCGAAAGAATCAGAAACACCCAAAAAGAATAGAAGGAACAGAAAGAAAAAGAAAATCAGTGTCTTGCGAAAGAGACAATTCAGGACTAGAAAAGACCGGCTTTCTTATGCTGAAGGAGCGAATGGTGCCCACCTTATATCATTGCAAGGCCTATTGTCAGCACGCGAAACGCTTCAAGGAGTCGGAGTCGGTCGCAGCCATTACTTGTTCGCAATTTGCAGCCCTGAATTTCGATAGTGAGCGCGTCATGCATGTGCGTTGCGTCAATCTTGTATAGTCTTGCACATAACCCACAGCAGTCAGCGCCGCACAAGCCCCAGCTTGAGTTTAAGTCGCAAGAAACCGTCTTAAAGCTGCCGCAGCATTGGCAGCTTTTTTCTGGGCCTACGTCAATCTGAAGTTATCGATTGCTTGGCACTGGCGCAACGCCACTTCTTATCGAGCCAATTTTCGGAGAAACCCCACTAGTTCCTCCGGGAGATAAGCCCACGCAAAGTCGGGCGGCCGCAAAAGAACCATGCCACGCAAAAGCGGCGCTCGCTCGGTGTTTTAGAACGAGTTTCAATCGTGGGCAAAAGGAACGAGGAAAGGAACAGAGGTGTAATTCGCTCGCGAAAGTTATTATTTTGGAGAGAGTCGGCGACGCGGACGATTTTTCCGATTTCGGGCCCAGACCCAAATGCAAGGAATTCCGAGCTAGTGGGTGATTTAGTGTGTCGGTCGATGGAAAAAAATGAAAGAAACGAAAAAATGAAAAAAAAAAAGGAAAAACAGAACACCCCTTAAAGTTTATTGCGTTGGATTAATCCGCATTACAGAGACAATCACGTAACCACCGTTAATAGGAGCGGTCGGAGGGGTGGAATGGTACACTGGCACTGCAGGGACGAGCTCCCAATTCTTTTTTTTTTTTGTCCTTTTTTACGGCCGTCCGGCAAGAGCAAAGTGACAATCGCCAATTGCACTTGACAATAGGCCGCAAAGACAGAACAATTACGCCGAAAGGGTCTAGAATACGCCCAAAAGGAGGGGTAGACCGGGTTCAGGTTCAGGTTCAGGTTCATTGATTGATTTTTTTCTATTTAATTTTTCTTATTTTTCACTTCCAACGTGCGATGGAAATCGGATGGAACGTGGGATCCAGGCGAACATTCTCCGAGTTTCGGCCTCGAGGTGCTCGGGGGTTCCTTGGCCCTGCACGCACTGCATGATTTTCCGAGCGATAAGGTTTCCGTACGCAATCTTGTCAATCTAACCACCACATGCGCTTTGCTTGCCTGGATGCCAGCCGGAGCTACAGCTCTTAGGAGTCCCAGTTTATTTCCCGGACATTCTCGGATAACCTTTTAAAAACAGAGCGGCACTGCATATACCGCGGGGCATGGGCTGGTTATGCAGACATGAAATTACCAGATTTCGCCGTAGAGGCGGGTCTGGCCACCCCAGTCGGCATGAGAGCCACTAACCCGTCAGTATATCCGTTCGGAACAGCAAGGTGTCTTGTTAATCAAGGGCGCGCCGTGCGAGTTTCCAAAGAAAATTCCCCCGTTGTGCCCCCGTTGTGCCCCCGAAAACCCCAAACCAAGTCAGCTCACAATGGGGGGAGGTAAACCGTGCATAGTTTCGAAAAAGACCATCTTGCAACTCAAAACTTCAGCATCAACCACACCGTTTGCACAAGGAAAGAAATCCTGTCTTTGGTGTTTGCCGCCGTCAGACTTAAGCGGTAAAATTCTGACGCCTCCCTCTCAGATTGACACGTGCATGATCGTTCTTTTGGGAGAGTTTTCTTGGCAAGAAGAACCCCTCTGGCCTGATCGATTCCAGAAGCCTTATGCGGGGTATCTCAGCGTTTCTGCCGGAGCAGGCTGCAAAGAATTATAGTCCCGCCCAAACAGAATAGTCACTGACGTTTCATCTACCGATTAGTCTCTAATCTCAGGATGGAGCAGATAATAGGAAGGGGCTGTGCAGAAGCATCTCAAAGTTCCTCAAAGCTACTCAAGACGAAGCTGGTGTATGTGCACTACCCGCATAGAATGGCTTCAGGGGGATGCACTGTTCGCACACACCGAACAAGCGCCAGACTTGAGCATCTGTCGGGCAAAACAGGGATGGGCGGAAATCAGTGAGGTTTTCCGAAGCCTAAAACCATGGCACGAATTACTTATACTTTTCCGCGTAAACACCTATCATTTTTTCTTTGGCCCTTGCTTTCTCTAAGTTTAAATGTGTATCTTGTTAGAAACTAGGATAAAGACAATTTTAACTCCCACCTGAAAAACAGCCATTTTTTATGCTTTGCAAAAGGTACTCGACTTTAATTTCAGGGGAAGTTCGACTGGAAGACCAGCCAAGCAAAAAATAGGAACGACCATTGTACTGCAATTCAGCGTGTGTATTCTCAACCAAATCTTCCTAAATGCTATGTGAGGAAAACTAAAGATGTCAAAAGATATCAGGAGGCTCCAAAGATTTATTGGAAAATAAAAGACAATTCCATCTTCTCAAGTTCCTCTAATTGCTCATGTTTTTATCTCTTCCTACTCACGTCTTTGGTAATCGCTTCGAAGGGACAACACCTGTTCTTGTTAGGTGCTTTCGGTACGCGCACGACTGCTGAATCTCAAATTCGCGTCACTTGATTTCAGGCACATACACTCTCACCCGAAAACACTAAATCCGATAGACTTGTGCCACATCTAGGTCAGCAATGGTCAAAGATACGACTTACTATGATATTTTGGGTGCGCCGCCCACGGCAACGGAAGTGGAATTGAAAAAAGCCTACCGGAAGCGGGCGATTCAGCTCCACCCGGACAAAAACGGGAACGATCCCGGGGCAGCAGCGAAGTTTCAGGACTTGGGGGAAGCCTACGCCGTCCTTTCGAATCCGGAACAGCGGAAACTCTACGACGAGGTCGGCGTGGACGGATTGAAGGAGGCAGACGGCGCCGGCTCGGCCACAGACATTGATCCGAGCGAGTTTTTCAAGATGATTTTTGGCGGCGACTCGTTTGAGGACTGGATTGGGCGTTTGTCCATGTTTGAGGAGATGAACCAGACGGCAGAGATCTTGGGAGAAACCGAGGAAGATCTCGGGGATAATGGCGCGTCACAAACGGGTCCAAACACGGCTAAAACCGGGGCAAAGGAAAGCGGGCCAGAGGACGGCGGGCTAAAGGAAAGGGGGCCAAAGGAAAGGGGGCCAAAGGAAAGTGGGGCAAAGGAAAGTGGGCCAGCCGGCGGCTCAAAAGCCGAGGAGGTGCCCCTGAATTCCACCGAATTAGCCGCCAAGAGCGATTTGGCGAGTCCCATGAGTGCAGGTGCATCGCAACTGACGGCCAAGGCGAACAGCGAAGCGACCAAGAAGAAAAAGAGCAAAAAAACAATCAGCCGTGAACAAAGAGAAAAGCTCTACCAGGCCCATGAAGAATCTCAACGGGCAAAGCAAGAACGGATCGCTACTCTTTCGAAGAAGCTTATCTCGAGAATCGAAGCCATCCAGTCTTGCACTACAGAGGATAGCAAGAACAAGTACCGGCAGAAGCTCCAGAAGGAATTTGATGATCTCAAAATCGAATCTTTTGGTATCCAGCTCTTGCACTTGATTGGCAAGATCTACGTCACCCAAGCAAGTGCTACTATTCTGTCATCCAAAACGTTTGGTGTGTCGAAAATATTCACAAGCGTTAAGTCGAAAAGCGAGCGTGTGAAGGGGGGATTCCAGATTTTGAAGAGTGCCATGGACGCTCAGGCATCTGCGGAGGAGATGATGAAACTTCAGGCGGCCCGTGAACAAAGCGGTGCAGAACTTACTGAACACGAGAAATACGAGCAAATGGAAGCAGAACGTGTTATAACAGGCAAGTTGCTTGCGACCGCATGGGCGTCGACGCAATTCGAAGTCAATGGGATTTTGAACAAGGTCACCCACAAGGTGCTCAATAATAAACTGTTATCGAAGAAACAGCGAGTGGCTCGCGCCGAGGCGCTTATATTAATTGGGAAGGAGATGCTTGCTACAAAACGAACAGCCGAGGAGGAAGAAGAAGCCCGAATTTTCGAGGAAATGATGGCGGAGGCCAGCGCCAAAAAGTCAAAGGGCAAGAAGAAGAAAATGAGTGAACAGGATTTTGAAGCTTACGTGGCCTCTATGGATGCCGATTCTTCGAAGGATTGAACCAGGAAAGAGGGGTGATTTATTGAGACGGGATTTACAACGAGCCAGGGACTTTCTCGAGAAGAGAGAGACGAAAACGAAAGAGACAGAAAGCGCCCTCGCGTTTGATACATTTCTCCCTGAGCTGCATTACTCAT
The DNA here is from genome assembly GCA_030582695.1 of [Candida] golubevii. Classification (NCBI taxonomy): domain Eukaryota; kingdom Fungi; phylum Ascomycota; class Pichiomycetes; order Serinales; family Metschnikowiaceae; genus Metschnikowia; species [Candida] golubevii. Next base: position 167,191 of record JAJMGV010000008.1, on the reverse strand, counting down.
GCGGTCGTTCTGGCTAATAGGAATGTGCGCGAATCACCGTTGGCCTGCACACAGGCCCTGGCCATGGATTTCATCCGCCTCCGTTCCCGCATCAAAGTCGCTTCGAATGCCATTTCTTGTTGTCACTTCAAAAATGGCACCTAGCACGAAGCAGATTCTCGGATTATACAGACAGCTTTTGTCGAAGGCCGGCAAGTTCGATAACTACAATTTCAGGGAGCACGCAAAACGGAGAATCCATGACTCTTTTAAGGAGCATAAGGGTCTTCAGGATGAACAGTTGGTGACTGCTGTTTACAACGAGGGTGTGGACAACTTGGCGTTGTTGACGAGACAAACGACCATTTCGCAGATGTTTACGTTTGACAAGCTTGTGGTGGAGCCTTTGAAAAGCCATCAGTAGTGGATGTGGTGGGAAATGAGGGGGAGAGGAGAAAGGAGAATGGAAGTCCTCGATGGAGGGCAAGTGGATAATGAGAGAAAACTGGATGGAATCCTGTTACGACGAGTGTGGAGTTATTGTGCCGAGAGCGGGGTTATGAAGGCTCTTGCTTTCGAACGAAGAAATGAGGATATAAATGAATGATAATTCACGAATCAAGCCATCACACCAAGGAATCGCTTCACGGCATCAACGGGCCAGCTCATGGCCAATGAGCTATTGGAATATCGGTGCTCGAGCTAAAACAGTCACGTTCAGGTTGAGTCTTGGTCCCAAATATTCACTCGCTGAAGTGCGGCGTCGACATACTCCTGGACTTCTGCTTCGGTGATGTCGGGAAAATGCCTGCCCGCGGGAATCTCCCCGTTTTCCAATGCCCCTAGCTGAGCAAGTTCTTTCATGTAGTTTCTGGCCTCATGAGCTCCTATAGTATGATACGACCTCCCTTCGCCATGTGTCTTGTACCGGAGATTGAGCCAGGACTTTTGCTCGGCCACCAGTGGGAGAGAAATCTTCCCACTAAGAAAACGAGCCACGAGAATCGCCTGGAACTCAAAGGCCCGGAACGAAATCGCATCTGTAGGCACTCCCACGATAGGAAGGAGGGGCTCTTGCACTAGAAACGTGTGCTGGTAGAGCCCCGGAACAATGGCCCCGTTGGCAGTGATGTCGCCAAGAGCCCTGTCCAAGAAAGGATACAGATATTGGTACCCCGTGGCGTAGACCACGTGATGTGGGGTGTCGACAACCAGGCCATCGTCAAACACGACATTGAAGCCGGCTGCCGTTTTTTCGAAGCGGCTGATTACTGGCTTGATGAACACGTTTTCCCGATGCACAAGTTTTCTCGTGTTTTGCAAGCTGCGGATCAGCTGGTAGACGGCAGAAGCATGTTTCAGAGTGGAGGCAGTCAAGTCGGTGCCCAGAGCACGTGACCCAACAATCACCACGGTTTTATTACGGTACGCTTCGCCCGACGTGAAGTATTTGGCGTGCTGAAACACCCCGGGGGCCGATTCCTGCACCTGTCTACTTCCAGGAACCTCGGGAATATACGGCACATGGTAGTGGCCTGTTGCTACTACAAGGCTGTCGAAAGTGTCCTGGTACCACGAATCCTGGCCGGTTTCTAGCCGGCGACGGAGCGTCACGAGGAAACCATCCGCCGGCACTGCATACAAGCCGTCCGAGCTTTCCTCTTTTGCGTTTCCAGCGTTTGCATCGGACGTTCTCTCTGTTTTTCCCTTTTTTCTGGCCACTCTTTGCACGTCTTCTACTGTGGTGTTGGTTTCGATGCGCACCTTTGGGTGATTGACGTGACGTTGGATGTACCGCGCAATGTACTGCTGCACGTGCGCGCGCTCCACATAGGGCAGTCTGTCCGAGTTATCCCGGGTCTGGAATCTCAGGACCCATTGTTTCTCGTCACTGTAAGTCATCATTTTCTCGATAATGTTGGTCTTCATGTGGCGGTATGCGGGCGTGTGCTCGAATCGCTCTTGGTTTATGGGATTAAGAAGGACGGGAACGTCGGGCTTGGAAATATTTGCGTCAAACGGTTCGCCTTTTTCGTAATGGGTGGTGGATGTAGTGGGAGTGGGGGGACCGGGTGACGTCTCCTTCCGAGTAAACGGGGTTTCTATCGCTGGGTCGAGGTGTGCGCGCGTGGCTCCGGCTTTTATTTCGGGGCTAGGGCCTAGGGCCAGCTTATCGTCATAGACCCATATTCCCCCGAATTCGGCCCTTCTTTCAAACATCACCACCTCCGCAAAGGCGTCTTCCTGAACAAGGCTATCAAGTACAATGGCGCCCGAGGCTCCGCCGCCGATAATGCCCACTTTTTGGACGTGTTTGGGAGGCACCGTCACCGGGTCACGTGACCGGTCTTCGCCCGGTGAGTGGTGGGGCCTTTTCGTGCTCTGCCTTTTCGTGCTGTGTTCGTCGTTCCGTGTGGGCATTGTCTGTTTTTTTATTTTTTTATTTTTTTTGGTCCAGTGCTTCGCTGGGGGAGAAATAACAGGCTAGCGTCTTCTTATAAATGAAACAAGGCCATTTTGCGTGTTTAAGCTAAACCTTATTTTATGTGTTCGGTAACGTGATGCCATTTGAGGAGGTGTGGTTCGCAGCCACACCTGGGTGAAGGTGCGAACGACGAGATAACTCTTTTCTTTATACCGCTATTCCTCACTTTCTATTCCTCACTTTCTATTCCTCACTTTCTATTCTCCCCTTTTTGAAATGCCTTTGAAACGTTTTTGAAACGCTTTCTTTTGCTATATGCTAAAAGCGAAAGGAAGATTTTCTGTAGTGCTCGACTCTTTGTTTTCAGTTCAACATGGCCATGCACTTGCTTTAGCTTAGTCTTTTACAAACTATTTCCAGATAAATGTGATGTTGCGAAAGCCACACCTTGGAAATTCGCCACCAAGCCACTTTCCTCATTCCCGGCCCAGCTTTTGCTGACGGTGTTACGAGTCCTTCTGTCTTTGGCTTCGAAACAACGCTGACTTAGCTTCTAACTTGAGTTTGTTTTAGTTATTGTTATCTTCTTCTTTTGAGATTTCGGTGCGTGCCAGAGCCCCATTAACCTCCTTCAGTCCAAATTAGCATCTTAATAAAGGGAAGCGTATGAGTAACATCAACGTGTTCTGTTTTGCTTTCTCTTTAAGGTGTCATATTTGCCACCTGACCGATACATGTCCCACTCCCTTGTTAGTGCTTGCTTTGGTAATTGGAAAAGCCAACCCAGACCAAAACATGGCTATTTTTACAAAATATCACTTCCAAGAGACGTCACAGAATTCAGTGCAGCCACTATCTTAATAAATTCTGTGTCCATCTAAAAGTAGAAATGGAATCATTAAAGTTCAAATCAGAAGTATAAATCTACGGAGAGGTAGACCAAAAATACAATTTAAATGAAGTGGAAGTAAATCACCGGGTCTAGAATCGCCTTTCGTACCTCTAAAAAAACTTAAAATCCTTTGGAAAGTTTGCCATTCCTAGCCAAAAAAAAAGAAAAAATAAAATACAGGGAAAACATTCTTTTTACGTATTTGGCTTCTCTTCATAACTTCTCTGATATGTAGAGCTTAATGTTTCCCCAGCCATTAGCAGCCATTGAATATGAACCACTACTCCTCAATAAGCCTACTTCGAACAATGGCATATCCGGCTCTTATCCTACAAAACCTTCCCAAAAAAAGATCATATCCGTCAATAAAAGCTCTTTTTAACCCTACACATTTCTCGTTGTAGTCTTCTTTATTCTTCTCTTTTTTTCTTTTCTCTTTTCTCTTTCTCTTTCTCTTTCTCTTTCTCTTTCTCTTTCTCTTTTCTCTTTTCTCTTTTTCTCTTTTCTCTTTTCTCTTTTCTTCCTCTTTTCTCTTTTCTTCCTCTTTTCTCTTTTCTTCCTCTCTTCTACCGTTGGCCTGTCGGGCGTGCTGCAGCCTGTGTAGAAGCTAGAGCCACGCATCATTGTCACTACATGCACCACCCAATCTTATCACCCACGTGCAGCTCATTCATTTCGCATCTCGCCTGCCGCGAGGCTTCACCCCAACATGCATATAAATGTCATCTCTCGTGAAATTTGTCTTGTATCTCCCAAATATCTTCTGATCTTTCATTCCAAATGGTGGCCCAAAAAGAGGTGGATCTTAATAAGCCATTGGATGCGTCCGAGGACGCGGTGATTCGTAGAGTGCCCTTGGAACCGGCTTTAGCTACAGTGGCTTTGACGTTACATGGAGATTACTATAGACAAGCGCAAAGCAAGACCAACCACCTGATTGTGCGGCATCCAATCACTCAAGTATACCTATGGACGATTTTGATTGCTTCTACGGTGTACACGTTTCGAGACTTGGTGGAAATCTCCGATTCTGTGGCGGAATTCGTGCACTTATTAATGCACAACAAGTACGTGTTAACGCGATATTTCCCTGCGATGATATTTGCCGCTGGAACCGTCGGCTTGGCGAGTTTTACCATCACGGACGAGTTCCGGGTGATCAGCGACAAGTTGGCCTCGGAAAGCTACATGGCCCAGATCTTCCGCTTCCCGTTGAAGGTGTATGCAAATGCCCTGGAAAAGGACCTCCAGACCCCGTTTGTAGCGTCTGCTTCTCAGAGCACAGACATGATCGAGTACCGAAACTCGCCTATTGCCGTGGTGACGGTCGTGCCCTTGCCGGATGTATCGACGAAAGAGACGTTTTTCGCCAAAATCACCGGCTTACACGTACGAAAAGCGTACCGAACCGCCGGCGTTGAAAGTGATCTTTTGCGCTATGCCCAAGAGAAGGCCAGGCTGCTCTGTAACAGATACGTGTCTGATAATAAGCTCGCCACCACGAATCTCCGGATAACTTTGGTGGCGGAGGCGTACTCTGTAGACAAATCGCTCTGTTCGTTTTACGAAAAAGAGGGCTTTACTGTGAAGAGCCGAACGACAAAATTGGACCCGTTTTCGGCCAAGGAGACGGATTATTTCTTCTACATGGTGCCGGCAAAGACAGTCTTGAGTGCCTTTGGTGTATACCGAGTCCGATACGAGCTCCAAATGGACAACACTGTCGACTTGGAAACCGGGTCTACGGCTGTGAGCAAGGGCCAGACCCAGGTGAGGAAAAGAGCATAAGACCCAAGAAAAAGAAAAAGAAAAAGAAAAAAGAAAAAAAAAAACTGAGGGGAAAAAAGACTTAGACTTGAGTCTTCACTAGCCTTTGTTTGGGTGGATATGAGCCATAAGTTGTGTGTTAATGCGTTATCATTGCTACATTGATGGTATGGACTGGTACCCTTTTCCAGACCCGATTGTATCCGATTGTTTTCGAGTGTTGATATCGGTTTTCCTGAGAGTGGTTTCCAGAAGAGTTTTTTTATGCTCAAATTGGTGGTAGTAGGACTTCTTCCGGAGTACTAGAATGCTGACTGGGTACCTGTTTTCAATCAGATGGTTGCACCAGTACAGAGATTCAAGTTTCCAAGGCTTACAATTACACGCTTAAATAAACCTCATACACTTGAATACAACAACTTTATAATCACGCACTATTCGCGAGAATAATACTTTGACAGGGTCTACCAAAGTACTATGATAATCATAATCGTTCGCTCTTAATAATACCCACTCAGTCAAAGACATACATAACGAACCTGGGTGTATTGCATTTATTGAACAGAAATACAGTGACACCAACAAAAGTAGAATGATAATAAAAGAAAAAAGCAAGTGGACGTTCCATGCGTATTTTTTTACTAAAACCATTGAAACAAAATTCCCTATTTGAACTCGCACTTTTACCATATGACCGCCTCTCGAGCATACTACAATGTAGAAATAGAGAAGTTAAATATGCCACGCCAGTTTATCCAAAAGAATTGCTAAAAAAACAGGCTTTGTGCTTACTTGCCTCCTTTTCTCCTTTTCTCCTTTTTTTGTCTTCTTTTTGTCTTCTTTTTCTTCTACCTCCGATATACCCCAACAGAGAATGATATTTTTTCCAATTAGACTAGCGGGGAGTGAAGACCTCCCAATATCTATTAATGACTATATGAATCCGGAATTCCAGACGATTCTGGTCGCCCCTGGGCGTTGTCGATACACTATCGACGGATGCATTGAAGAAAAAGAAGAAGCGAAGCAAACAGGCCCCTCAAACACATACACCTACTCATCTGAAGAGTGCTATTTCCGAGTTCTTGGGACTTTGGAAGAGGCGGGTGTACCCGAAAAGAGCGAGAAATCCGCAAAAGCGTTTCGTGGATGGAAGAGTTTTCAGGTTCTGCCGCAAACATGCACAGTCAGCGTGACTAAGCTCATGGACCTGACCCCAGAAGGGACCGTAGTGACGGTTATCGTCACCGGGGAAATACTCGAAGACCAGTTTTGGAATAGTACCATCCATCAATCTCAAGAGGACGAGGAATCAGTCATCTACACGCCCGTCGAAGATATTGCATGTAGCATCACACTTAATTCTTGCCGAATCAGAATGCTTCCATTGGGAAGTCGTCTCAAACGGATGTGCGAAGTGAAAATGGTGGGATTCTTGATCAGGAACGAGCGTCAGAATGAACTCTCTTGTGATCCTCCAGCCGTTGCAAAGCCATATACCTGGACCAAAGGCGTAGAAATGATTGCACTAGTAGCAGTGGTTCTTCTTAGCTTGTGGGATGTTTTCAGAGGCAAAGAGACAATGAGATAGACGATAAGTCCACCTTTTCATAAATCGCTTTTTTCGTAAATCCTCCCTTTTCGTAAATCCACCCTTTTCATAAATCCCTTTTCTCTAGTCAAGAAGCCCAGAGTACCGCCCGCGCCGACTTCTCCTGCTCTTGATCACCAAACGGACCACCCACGAAGCAAGCAAGACGACGACAAGCAAAAGCGTGTATTTCACCACTCCGACAATCCTCAGCCACCATCGGCGCACAAAAGTAGCGTCGGGATCGCCATACTTCTCCATTCGGTAAGCCCGCTCCCGCTCCTTGATCCTTTTTTCGGCATTGCGCAACCGCGACACGGATTTCCTGGTCTGTTTCTTTGCTGGAGGGTACTGTACGGGTTCCAAAGGAGCCTGCTGTTCCATGATGTTCTCCAATTCGTCGACAGACTCGATGAAATGGTCGCCGTCCGGCAGATACAAGGCAAAAAGCTTGCTCTCTAAGATATCCACGCTTTCGGATAACCCGCCAGTATCGGCCGAAAAAGCGAGGTAGAATTGCGACGGAAGATGCACGTCCAGAACGGAAAAACAGTTGTGCCACGAATCAGCGCCGTCCGGGTCCTGGTTGAAATCGACAGACAAGTACCCGTTTTTCGTGTGGACGATCCGCAAACGCAGCTTGCGTGAGGCTGGGTTCACAAGCAGTTTGGCCGAGCAAGAGGCACGCATGGAACCGATTCCGTCCGAATGTTTATCAAAGTGGACATAGCCTTGGCCGTAATGCGCGCTAAGGAGCGGGGTTTCAATTTGGTTGGCGTTGGTAAAAGTATCAAGCGCGATTGCAAGCCCCTTGAAGTTATTACTGGCGCCAAAAGCTTCGCCTAAAGAAGGCTTCTGCTCTACAAACCAGAGAGCCATGCCGTCGGCTAGAATTTTGCTGTTCTTCCCGTGCAAATGGAACGTGAGCTCCATTTCAAACGACTCGGCGGCTAGCGGCTGTTTCAGCACCATGAGCCCCTGCTGGTGCTTGCCGTCGGAAGTAAGACTGATGTGGTGTCCGTTTTCCACTATAATATCGCCCAAAAGGTCCCAGTGAGGCAGCTGTAACGTGTGCTTGTCCAAGTATGGGGACTGGATACCGTGATTAGGCACCTCGATCCGCTTGACCCTGACCTCGGACTTTTTGTTCTGGAACATGTCATTGATCTCCTCAGGAGAGTACGAATCCGGGGTTTCGCCGGAAAAGACGTACCAAAAAAGCAACGCGAGCGACGCTAGAGACACCAAGGCAACGGCCGCCCGTGTTTTGAGTGACAGCATGCTTATTAGCGGCGGAAGAAGTTAACGAAAGACGACAAAAAAAAACGAGACAAATAGCGAAGAAAAGAGGTGACGTGTAAGGTAATTAGATTGGGTGGCTTCAGGCCTTCTTCGATGTCGCCATGCAGGTTGGTGATGCAACATCACTCATGCACCCAGCGACACTGCAGTGGAAAAGGAAGACGGAGACGAAGAGGGAAATGCTTGGGAGAGTGGTACAAAGGAAAGGAAGAGGAAAGGAAAGGAAAGGGAGAGGAAAGGAAAAAGGTGGGAGAGAGACGAGTGAGTCGGCCTTGATATTCTGTCACGATTTTTGCTATTCCTGTTATGGTGCACTTTGTCCCGAGTACTGCTCCTAAAATACTCATCTGCGAGGCATCTATCCGATCGCATGCTTGCTACATTTACGTGCCGAATTGAGTACGGTTGCCGACGGAATCTCGCGAGAAAAAAAAAAAAAAAAGCATCACTTGAGGACACGGTGTAATATAGTAGACGCGGTGAGGCTTGAGCCGTGGGAGCATTCTATAGTCGGCTATGTAAAATGATCGGTGTTATTTCTTTTTTATTTATTTCTTAGCCCGACTTTTTTTCAAACTGAATGGTCGGTGCAAAACCGATCCTTTTTCGAAATCGGCCCATGCACGCTGTTGCAAGGTGCCCAATTAGGCAAGTTGCAAACAATGAGAACCCGCGATAGTATTGTTGGAATTTATGACAACGATAAGTTAAATGCGAACCACGTGACAGGCAATTCACTTAACTCTACTGGATCGATGTTTATAGATAGTTCAACTGTCTTTCATCACAGTCTACGTCTATCTCTTTATATTAAAATTCGACTAAAGAAAAGAAAAGAGATCTTCTTCTCGGATGCAGGGGTGAAAAGTTTTTCACCTTCCCTGAAGTCGTGTCTGGACCATGTTCAGCGTTCAGGATGCGAACCCTAAAAGAGCGTAAAAGCCAACAAGTATTGATTGGGCAGAAATTACATGCTGGGATCGCGCTCATTTCTACCAATGTAGTTAGCTGACCTATTGCCAGCTCTAATTATAGAAAGACCGGCTTTCTATCACTTGACATAGTTCACATACAAGCTCCGACTGTTGTTTTGTTTTTGACATGTCGAGGATTCCAGTCTAGCTCAGGTGGTATGAGATGTGGGTGATACTGTTGGGGTAGATTACTGTAAATACTACAGGCCAACAGAGTTCGGAAATATTGCTGATTGTCAGCCTTATCTAGACTGATTCTCACTGTCAAAGCGGCTTCTGAGAGCATGCGTCTTTTCGTGTCATGAAGACGGGTACTCAGGCACTGTGGAAGTAAAGTATAAGTTCACATTTTTGTCGATATGCACCTGTATTATTCGAGCTGCTCTTTATTTGATTTCACAATGTCAAGTGTTCTAATTTGATGCCTCTCAAAACTGTCTACCACTGGGCCCTATATTTAAAAGAACATAGAAAGAAGTTGCTTTGGTTGCCACAACTCCACTAAGTGGATGGTGAAAATAGGATGTTTTAGAGAAGAAAAAGAGTAGGTTTGAGACGTTCGGACCATTTTCAAAAAGACTCCCGGAAAGCGACAGCCTGCGCTTTCCAGGCATACTCAAAGAAAACAAGCATAAACCCAATTTTGAATTCCACTTGTTTCTCTAACGGACAATGGTTTTAATCCAAATCTATTGTCTCCTGTGAAACAGTAACAACGTATGCCGGGCTGGGAAGAGCATGGAAACCAAAAGAATAAAGAACAAAGAGAAAAGAATAAAAAAAAGATGATGAGTCGAATGCCCCATATTCTACTTGCAGAAAGTAGCACACATCCTTCTGCTAAAAAAACATCCAATGTTAGACGTAACATAAGTAGACAATTTAACAGTAGATTGATCTAAACGACGTACCAGTTTGACTGCCCACACATAAATGTGATATGCTTGAAGAGGAACATTTTGTATTCCACAAAGTCTACCACAAGAGTAGCTAAAGATTAAGCCGGAAGCTTAAGTGAGAAGATATCTGAACTAGTGCCTGTAAACGGTAAAGATCATTGACTTTTTTGGCTTTTCCTGAACCTCATAAAACTCGATAAAGTCCAGTGACGTTCCAGTGCTGCTTCTCTCAAACTTTTCACCCGCCCTTTGTAAATTCAAGCTTGAAAGTCTAAACATTAAATCGCGTTAACTGTCCCAATAATCTACAATGATCTCAGCCAGCCCCTGCTTCTCTTAAATATCAAATCCGTTTATTATATGCACAGCATCAATATCTATTTACACCGCTAACATCACACTTATTTTCCAAACACAACCGTCCTCATGGCACTCATCCACGTTTCTTTTCCCTCTCCCTTGATTTCGGATAGAATCCGCTCATAATACTGAGGGTTGCCTTTGGGCTTCAACAATTTGTCGTTAAGCTTGTAGTAATTCTTGTACTTGTCGTTCACCAAGTCCCTTAGCGAGATATACTGGAGCTTCAAATCTTGTTCGGAGACATCTTGGATTGATTCCGGCTTTTGGAAGCGTTCTAGCTGGGTGTCTTTGAACGAGGCGTAGTGCTTAATTCTGTCTTTCGGAAGCGTCTTTAAGAGGGAGACGATTTTCTCCGCAAGCTGTGCTTTGTTCGACATTCTAGATGGAATATAAGATGGGTTGAAAGTGAATGAAGAACTGATATGGAGAAGGCCGGAGAGAGTGTGGCGCTGTGTGCAGGACACACGTTTGTATGGTTTTTCGTTGCATCTCTTGAGCTTGAATCACTTGGGAATTTTCTACAGGCAAGCCATTTTTTTTTGTTTTTAGCAGCTCTGTAGCTTTTTGCCCCTTTTCTTTTGTTTCGAGAAATGGCACCTTGAATGTGTGATTGGGTGGTGATCAGTGTTCTCACAAATATCTTTTAGCTTATTCGAGTTAACGAATGGAACATTCGGTCACTTTTGACGTATTTATATTTAATCCGACGCTTCGCAATGGTCCTAAGAGTTAGCGTATATTTATTACATGAGCCAGGATATCGTGAAATAAATGTGACAAATTTCGGATTGACTAAAAATATTGCCTTTACGGAGCGAAGCACGTCTCACACACGTTACTTTGATCGGGCTCCAAAAGAAAATGAATGTTTACGCACTTCCACGGCTCGATAAGACCAACGAAATCGGCAAGTAGGGCAGCGCTTTCGGCTCAAAAGCGTTCTCTAACGTCGCACCGGCTCAAGGAGCTAATTAAAAAGGGCGGAGTAGTATTACTCTGTGATCCACACCGCATGTTATGCTCCTAGAAACTCAATAAAGACGAAGGGACTTCCAGACAAGATTTCCAAGTCCACCGCAATGGGAAATAGGATTTTATCGGCCCCACGAAGGCCCTACATCATTAAAACTAGCCAAAAGATGGTATTGGCGACACCATGGGGATGGTTATATGTCAATGGCTGCGAAAAACATAACAGAAAACAGAAAAGAGGATATGTCTGGGGTAGTGAGTGAAGAACCTTGTTACTTTCCTCGATAGCGATAGTGTTGTTTGGAAAATCTTTTAGTGATTTTCGCTAATTATATCGCTTATTTTTTATATATATTCCTAATGGAAGAAATAACCGAGGGAAGATCGGAAACACTGGTGGAGATTAACAGTGTGTTCCACTCTACTTCAGACTTCGCACCCACGCCATAAAGCTCGTTGAGAAAGGACCTAACAGTTACCTCAGTAAAGAAGACCCTTATGTGAGCTAGATTAGAGGAATACCATGGCTCCCATACTCAAAGAATAGATTGGAGTAAATAGTTGTGTTAGCGGGTTTTGAAAATGCAGCTCAAATTTTTCCCCCAGAGAGAGTGTTTTTATCTCGTTGTACAGCTGAAGTATGTATACGAACAGTATGTATTGGCCAAGTGAAGTGGCTACGCGTATCCAAATCAGAGGCAACTACCACCTCCCAATTACCAGGTCTCCTTTATCTTTATCTTTTTTTCCTTTTTCTTTTTTCTTTTTTCTTTTTTTTTTCTAAAACATGTTCTTCGAATACTGAAACGTTTCTTTGACTCACAACCCGAGTGCAATACGAAAATCAACAGAACACCCAGTTCAACGAGACCCCGCTTTATTAGAAAACCACACATGTCCTCTCGCAGGAACAGGATTCCCACTTTTCGCAGCCAATAATCACTGGGTTCCACTTTCCCAACCACACGCGGCCAGTTCACCACTCAAGCGCCAGCAAAACGAATACAAAACACAAACATACTGCCTCAAAAATCTTTGAACTTGCTCTCATAGCCATAAAGACTTCTCGCTTAGACCCTCATCAGAGTGTGCCACCCTTTGTGTCGGACATTCTGGCGAAAAAGCGACACCTAGCGAACGGTCACGTGACCGGCTCGACCGGCTCGACCGGTTCGGCTCCTCTGAACCACGACCCATCTTTCGGCACCCTAACCACTTTCTTCCAGACTCCAGTTCCTTCTTCTCCTCGTCATGCACAAACCCACACCTCGCCTTATTTTCGTCCGCCACGGACAGACCGAGTGGTCCAAACTGGGCCAGTACACGTCCGTTACTGACTTGCCACTTACCCAGTTTGGAGTCTCTCAGATGAGAAATACAGGCAAGCAATTGATCGGCGATTCGCCGTTCCAAATGATCAAGCCGGCGAGCCTTTCGTTGGTTATCACCTCGCCCCGTAAAAGGGCCAAACAAACCGCGGATTTGTTGCTTGAAAGCTTGGATGCGGACACCAAACTGCGTATCCCGGTAAGCGAGAATGACGACTTGAGAGAGTGGGAGTATGGCGACTACGAGGGCCTCACCACGCAACAAATTCTAGAGTTGCGCCGGCTGAGAGGTCTTGATCAGGACGGCAAGAAATGGACGATTTTCGAGAAAGAGTGTGAAAACGGCGAAGACTATCTTCAAGTGACGGAGAGAATCGACCGGGTTATCGGGAAAATCCGGGAAATCCACGCCCAGGCCATGGCCGAGGGCAAGCCTTGTGACATTCTCATCGTGGCCCATGGCCATATTCTTCGGTGTTTTGCGGCTAGATGGGTAGGCAGACCTTTGAATGTGAACCCAGATATGGTGTTGGATGCAGGCGGAGTGGGTGTGTTAAGTTACCAGCATTGTAATATCGAGGAGCCGGCGTTTTATCTTTCAGGGGCTTTTACCGTGCCTGTAGAGCAAGAAGGGGCACAGCAGTAAGAGCAGGTGAATGATAGACGTTACGTTTGCTTGTATTGGATACCATAAATTAGCATAAATCAGCTTTACAGGGGCTGGTAGGGATAGAAATAGAGAAATTTATGGATGTTCAGGCTACTGAATGCTGGGTGGGCGCGACGAAGAAGAAAAGAAGAAGTGAAAGTGTGGGAATTTTCTAATGTGAATAGACTGTTGCTAAGGCTTAACTGAGAAGTACTGGCGCGGCCCACTGCAATTCGAGGATTATGTAAATGCTCCATTGGCGATGGAGACAACAGCATTCTGAATAGTGTTTTGTTAATAGTTTACTAGATGTCGTGGTAATCGGGAGAGTAATTGAGTTGTTAAAAAATAAAAGACATGCGATTTCCGAAAGGTGCAATAGTATCATCTTGGGCAGTGTACCGAAACAGTCTTTTACAGCGTTTTCTGTTGAAATGTAATGGAAACGACGTGTTAAATGCGTTCCCAAACCTAATTCTGTGTATTAGACTATTCTATCGGTAAAGAGGAAAAACCCAGATCTATCTTCCGCGTGCTATGAAAAATTTTCTCTCGAGATTGGAACGTCGTGCACGTACCATATTCACGGTCGTCTGCACTCCGTTACCGTAAATTGCAACATTTTCTCATTTCTCATTTTTGCCAACCACTAAAATCATATCCATACGGGAAGGGAATGTCACCTTTACCACTGACTATAAACAAAGATGAATTATGCAAAAGACAAAAAAACTCCAAAGCTCAGTAATCAGCCCAACACAAACACCTAACATTAGTAAAGCACTCCTATTTATCTCTCCCCTGTTGAAGAAGAAAGTCAGCTTCTCTCTTCTCCTCCTCCTGGATAATTCTTGAGCCTGTGCAAAGATTCTTTAATTTCCAATGCCACTTCATTGTAGGTCTGCTTCAAAGCTGGGGCCATATTAGCTTCACAATGCACTTTTGTTTCGAGGTCGGTAAACTTAATCTTGAAAATATTAAGTCTTGCTTGTTGCTTCAGGTCCCGTTTTCTCGAAGTGTTACTCAAAGTGTAGAAGTTGAAAACTTTGACCCGTAGTACCATGACATCCACGAGAAGGTCAGCTCCCCCAAAAACGGATTTCCCAAAATATTTTTCCGTTTCTTGGGCTTCTGTCATTGCGTGAAATTGCGCTTTGAAGAAGGAAACCTCGTTTTGTATGCTATATATGCCGCTCAAGACATCCCTTGTTGCAGATTCAATTTCGGTTAATCGCCGAATCCACTCATCTCTCTTCATTTCAAAGCCAGAGTAGTTCAAGGACCTGCCGTCTACGACACTTTGAAACTCCCGATATAGCAGGATCAAGTCGCCAAAGTATTTGTGGTGAGTCTGGAACATGCTTGGCTTGAGCTTATCTCGTTTGCTCGATGGGAATTTATAATCGGATTCAAAAAAGTGATACCCACTGTCAAAAAAACCGTGGCCGTATCGACCCGATTCTGGTAGTCTTGATCCTTTGAATCGTGAGCCGTAGACGGATCCTGGGTTTTTCAGATACACCCTCTCAAGACTTTGATCAGACCTAGGTTCTCTTTGCAGAGACTCACAGGCGATGAATGTAATGAGTCTTGCTCCACAGAGAATTGAAAGAAGTATCTTCATTGCATGTATTGGAAGATGGAAGAGGTGAGAAATGATGACTTGAGTTTGGACCAGAACGAAGAAGATATCCTGATATATACTTTGAATAAATACAGGATGGAGAGAATTCGAACCATTCAAAGATCCACGGAAGTGAGTGAGGGATTGCTGGGGAGAAACTAGGGCACTGGAATTGGCGGATGTTTCGGGGTGTTTCAGAGAATATTTCGTGTTTAATGAGATGCTTTGGTTTATAAAGTAGGCGCAGTAGAGACAACTCCTCCGTATATATGGGTCCTTTTGTTCCCATGTGAAAAGGAAGTGTGACTAGAGTTGAAATTTGCTGACCCGGAAAACATTTAGAGATTGTGTTTCAAAACGCTGGAGACAAAGAAAGACATGTATGTTAGGATATGTGCACATGGCCCACCAATATAGTGAGGTTAGACAGAGCAATGGGACAAAGTTTTAGTAGGTCGGTGAAAGGAAGAGGGGTCAAAATCTCAGATATCCTTACCAAAAATACGGGGAGTTCGTAAGAATTAAAATTTCTAGAAGTTGTACACTTCCAGGGCTAATTTCGGGGCAATTCCCGAAAGGATCTCACGTGTTGGAGTGATACCAACGCATTTGAAACGAATTGAAAGGGTATAGCCAATTGTTTGAGGGTATACTTTGGGCAGGTTCAGAAAATTTTAATGTCAGGTTGCTGAGGAGAGTAGACCAGGTAAGAAAGTGCTGAAAAGCTCTGAAATACCGCTCTCTTTTGGAATATCAAACTGTATTATCCTTAGTGCGAAGTGTCTAGATTTCATTTCTGATGAATGCTACCCGGAAGGAATAAATGAATTGATGTAGAATTAACGTCTTTTACTCTTTCGAAGGAGACAGTAAATAGAAACTGTTTGAGAAGAAAAAAAAGAAAAAAAAAATGATTGAACCCTTGGTGCCAACCATCAAAACAGTACAACGGACTTGTTAGTTTTCTTTCCTAACTAGTAGATAGCCTGATATTTATTGTTCTTTTCGTACTTTTCACTTTTCACTTTTTCTGTTTCTATTTCTTTTTTTCTTTCTCTTTCTGTTGGAAAAATTACCCTGATGTATCTCTTCCAAAGCCTAAACCACACTTTATCAATATACACCCACTGTAATTTCATTCGTTGAGCTCATTTGCAGGCCACAACTCAATCTCAAATGGTACACGCCATTCCGGATTAACGGGAGTTTTCAAACCCTACTTCACCCAGACTGAATGACGAGCGCGCGAGCGTCCGAATTATCCGATTTTGTCTTCGCAACTTCAAGTTATCCCACGCCCTTTTAAGTGGCCACACCATTTTCGAAAAAACAGTAATGCCAAACTTTCTTTCTCACTTGAACCAATTTTATTTGATTCTTAGGATGTTCATTATTCTTGGATTTCTCCTTTGCTATCTTATCCCTTTCCCACTATTCCCACTCTGATCTTTTCCTCTCGGCAGTGGCCGATCGGCCCGATCTGCCGATGCGGATCTCACCGAAGCGGACCGAAGCAGATCTTGCCGATCTCGCTTTAAACGGCTCGACCAACACTTCCCCGCAAATTGCAAATATCGCACCCTCCAAAACATCAAAATAAACCAGCATCAAATTGACCAAAGCTTGCATTTAGAGACTTGACACTGAGAGCACAAACATCCAATCGGTATTTCTTTGGAATATTCATTCGCTTTCTGATCTTTCAAACATTTCACATAACTAACGGATTCAGCGCTGACGCTTATTGCTAAGTTGGTTTAGGAAACACTAATAATCCACTTAGAAACTTCCTATAAACCACCCTTTTATATAACTTATTTCTTTTTAATTTAGACCCTGTTATACCAACATGCCCTCGGCCTCCTGTCTGATTCCTTTAGCAGTCCCGGTGTGGCTCGACTGTGACCCGGGAAATGACGATGTGTTTGCCATTCTTTTAGCCGCTTTTCATCCTAGTTTCTCGCTCTTGGGCATTTCAACAGTACATGGAAATGTCATCCTTGACAAAACAACAAGGAACACGTTGGCGGTTCTTGAGGCTATGAAGTTTACACAAAATGAAATACGCGTTTACACAGGTGAAGCCTTGCCGTTGGCTGTAAATCCAGTACACGCCGAGGCGATCCATGGAAGTTATGGCATTGGCGGGGCAGATTTGCCTGAAACGCCTGGTTTATCTCCTAGTACTGATTGTGATTATCTTGAGGCCATGAAGGAAGCCATTTTGAACAACGAAGGTGACATTTGTATTGTATGCACTGGGGCACTTACTAACCTTGCTCGGTTTATTGAAACTTACCCTGGTCTTCTTTCCAAAATCCGCCTTGTATCGATAATGGGAGGCGCCTTCAATTGTGGCAATGTCGCTCCAAACGTCGAGTTCAATATCCGGGCAGATCCGCATGCGGCGCTGATGGTATTTGAAACCCCAGCTTTGGCTAACAAAATTCTTCTTGCGCCTTTGAACCTTACCCATACGGCGCTTGCCACGGAGCGGGTCCGCTCGGAAATTTATGACGCCGACGGCGCAAATAACTCTCCGTTACGCTTGACACTTTTCCAGATCTTGACGTTTTATAATGACGCGTATATCACGCAGTATAACCACCGCAAGGGCCCGCCGATCCATGATCCGCTCGCGTTGTTTTTGCTCTTGTCCAAGATAGCAAACGAAACCCCGGAATTGGCACTGTTTGCCGATTCGTGTGACTTTCATTATCTCCAAAGACGTGTGCACGTGATCACAGAGGGTAAGGAGGCGGGAAGAACCTTGTTTGTGAACGATAACATGGACCCGTTGCGAGTGGAAAAGGGCGGTGTGTTTGTGGGCCAGAGCGTCTACATTCCTTTGTTTTGGAGACATCTTCTCGAAGCGCTAGACCTCGCAGACCATCAAGTGGCTAGTAGAAGCTAGAGGAAGAGGTAATAGTATGAGAAATATTGGGCACTTTGATCTTGTCTGGATGGTGGGGTTTTAATTAATGGCATATTGTTTTTCTTTGGCATTTGTCGTCTTTATGTGGACGTGGAAGATAGACCCGGAACAGGTTAACAATGGTACAGGGCTTTTTTGAGAAGCACGCAACTTCTAAGAAATACTAAACATTAAAGGACTCTCGACATGGAGCTTGATAGCAGCATTCTGCCCTCATCCCCAATTGTCTCAACTTATCCGCGAAAGCGTCATTAAGCTTTTTTAAAACAAATCAATGTGTGGTTCATGTTGTTCACAGCAGGTATTTGGTTTGGATCTCACTTTGAAAGCACTTCAGAATGCCGGGATCCTAAAGTGGCCCTTTTCATACAAAGATCACAGGCCCTTGAGCCAGTCTTGAAATCATCTGGAAGCAAGAGTATTTCAGATCACGTCAAACATAAGCTCAGTGCTCCAAATATTCACTGTGTTATTCCTTCAAGCTTTTGTTGAACGTTAACATACAGCATATGCGAGGTGTCGCATTTAGACAAGGTGCAATTAACTGTCTAACAATGAAAACCTGCAATAGTAATGATCGGGAAATGGAATTGCCTTGATTATTGTGCGGGTTACTACCAGCTATTTAAGACCGACTTTCCATCGGGTTTCTGGTATCACTAGAAGATTATAGGCAGATATAAGAACCCTGACACCAGAAACCCGTATTCACCAATGCGGCTGCCTTCTGCTCTTTTAACTTTCTAGGATTCTAATTTGTTATGTAATTAGCAGGGTACTACCATTCCGCTCTTATTGAACACTTGGAGCGGTACGACTTTATGGCAACTCTCAAATCGGCGCCTTAACTGCCTAAATTAGCGTTCTTATCGAGGCATTGAAGTGCGTAAACATACATCTTATCTTGCAGCGAGAGCAAAGCAGTGGGTAATTCGTCACCTTTCCTCTATGATATCGGAGCTGATGCGCTGAATACTTGGTATTTTCTGACATCTTTTCCGACTATCGGTTAATTAAAAACACCACAAAAGTTATCGAATGATCCACTCGTTAAAGGAAATAAGGTAAATTTTTTTATCTGCTTAGGCCGCGGGTCCACTAATGATGCTAATAAACCCAGAGCTTGGCGTGAGACTCAAAGTTTGCGAAGTGTGGTGGATTTACAAAATTCCAAAACATCCAACGATAGCAAAGAGATATGTCGTGTTCATTTTTGTCGTGTCTCTTTGTGGGTCTTCAATGTCTTAAATCGCCAAGTCTAAACAACCAAAGGCCACTGAAAACTGCCGCCTGAGACACATCTCCCAGGGCAAATACCCCGTAACGTGCAATTTTCATCTAGTGTACATAAAAATCAACTGTTTGTTGAAAAAGACCGTTCCAAAAGGAGAAGGAGAAGGAGAAGGAAAAAAAAAGAAAAACAATGATCCTTAATTTCCCATCACGCGAGTGTCCTCCAGCTTCCCCGTCGAGTCTCCGCGAGCATTGATCTTATCGATGATGGGCTTTCCAATGGTGCCGATACAAGTCAGCGCCCAAATGACATCGAGATGGTTGTATTCGGAGAGTTCCACCACCTCCAAGTTCGTTGTTTGCGAGTAAAAGTGGCGCTCATAGTGCTTCATGTGGGTAGCAAAGCGGAGACCGTCCACAAGGAAATCCTGGCCGCCAACAAACACCATCATTGGAACCACGCTGTTTTTCTCGCTTTGCGGAAACCACTCTGTTTTGTAGGGAAACAAGGTTTTCTCGTCCTCCAGCTCCGCCACTTCTTGTTCCACGGCATCGGTGTTTTTTTCAAGATCCCGAGGCGGAAGCTTTTCGGCGTCTGCTCCGGTGGTGGTGTTTGTATTTACGGGTGTGAAATTGGCGGTTGTGCCGTCCTTATATGCTTGTTTAGGTTGGAGTTGGTTCAGAAACCCTTCTTCGACCGAGTACGAGAGCCACCAAGACATTAGTTTGGCCAGCACAAGACTGGCATTGAAGAGAAACTGCACGTGGATCACCCGTTTGTCGTTATAGCAGTTGCGAATGTTCCACCCGAAAAGGTACTTGAAGATCTGGTAAGATAATAGGCTGAAAAGTCGCGTGGTTCCGATAAGATTGCGGAGTTGGGTGAGCATTGCCAAAAAACAACAGTTGCCGAAAATCGCCTTGTACATGCGGGGCGACTTGCTGTGGATGAATTTGATGAAGCGACGCTCGTAAAACAACTTGCCCGGAAACGCCGCGGGAGCCAAGGCAAAAAAATGTTCTATCTTGTCGTGATAGGCCTTGAGCTGCTCGTTTCGCAACAAAAGAAGCGTTTGAGTACACCCTTGCGAATGGCCCACCAAGTACACTTTGGCGTGGTTTGGCTTGTGGTGCAAAACACTATCGATAATACAGGGCAAGTCATAAAAAGCTAGGTGGCGCACGTCCCAGTCCCAGAACTTCTGGTTGTGCATGAGATTTCCGTTCAAAGTCAGGTGTTTGGGCTTAAATCCACACCGGTTGTTGCCCATCCACACGTCGTATCCTTGGGACAAGAAGAAGTACGGCAACGAGTTGCGGCCGGGGGCCAAATAAGCCCCCAGACACAGCAAAAGGCCATGCTGGAGAAGAATCGGCGGGCGCAGGTCACGTGCCACGGTGTCCTCGTTGGGATCAATGAGCCGGTGCAAAACAAGCACTTGGCCGTCGCTGGTGGTGATTTCTCGCTCCTCCAAATCCAACTCCAAGAGCTGTGCATAGTACCGCAAGTCACGGGTGATTTTGAGGTGTTTCGTATCCGGGTAAGGCTCCACCGGGGTATAGTTTTGGACACCAGTGCCGTCACGTGGTTTGTTGTTCTTTTCCCGTCCACTGAAGACATCCCGAAGATGGTAGATGGTGGCTCCGAGGCTCACGGACATAACAAAGAGAAACGAGCCGATGGCCGAGCTGGCCACGATGAGGAACGTAAGTACTGGGCCATGAAGGTCATTACGTGCTGTTGGATTGAGATTCGACATGGCCAAACACAAAAAAAACCCACTCTTACGCAGAAAAACCGGGGTTTTTACGGGGCTACAAGATTCCTCGACCTACTGAAATATGCGGTTGGACGTGCCTCGGAGTTGTGGGTGTGCCGATAAGCCGGGGCGAGGCTCACGTCGACATGGGCCATTGGCGTGCACATGAGAGGCACGAACGGCGCGAGATCTGGTAATTTTACGGCGCCGCCCGCAGATGCCCTGAAAGGGTAATAATTCAGAGGAAATGGAGAACGATTTTGAAATTTGAAATTGCGTGGATTTTGACTTGGCGTGACATTGACGTGGCGGGGTTTGCCAGATGGCTTTTGGCCTTGGTGGTTCAGGCTTTTCAAAAATAAATTGGAGTGTATTTGCTACTGTCTGTGGAGCACTCAGTTAGGCCCAGCCAATAGGGAAAATGCTAATAGAGGCATGATGGTGCGATTGTTCTTGTTATCATTTATATATTAGGTGTATTCTTGTTTTGTTTTTCTTTTCTTTTTTCTTTTATATTCTTTTTCTTTTTCGTCATCAAAAAATTCCCCTTACCTATTCTCATTTCACATGCTCTGTGCGGGCGAAGCAAAAGTTAAAAGCCCTGAAGGTAGCTTCACGCGTTGTGATTTTCACGCCTTGACGAGGGTTATGAGACGTGTTCACCCCGCAATTTGACACCTCCGTTACGATTAGCCACGTACTTTCTGATGGTTAAACAATTACGCTGTTTATATTTAACAAGAAATTTTGTAATACGAAAGAAATTCGGTGAAGTGTATAGTGTCTTTTTAGCTTCTTTTTTTACTCGCTTCAATCTTTCATGTAGTGTGAATCTTTGGTCTGGCTTGTCCCGCTTTTTCTCCACTACGTAGCAACAAAAGTTCTAGCTATAGCCAATGACTACGCATTGAGCCTCTCCGAGGCCACTTTTTATACCAGCAACCGATTTCTTACTCCTTCTTGACTCTAGAAATTGCCTCACCATGGAGCTACACTGATGGACACTTTCAACTTCATTTAAAACCAAAAGATGAGAACGTATTTCTTCCTCGTTCTATGGCTTGTTTCCGGAATGTATGTTCCGTTTAGCCCGATCAACTAGACTTGTAGGAGTCCGAGATTTCAAGTTAGCTATCTTTAATACAGAAGTCAGCACCGTATCTTGGTATGAATGTAAGAACCGAAGTATGGTGTGTATCTTCTTTCTTAACCAAACACTTCGACATCTTTTTCAATTAAAACATTTCTTTTCTTTATTATTTGCGGCACCTCAATCTGTCTCCTCTGTCACTTTCGCCTTTTCTGAACCATTCAACTCCTTTTCTCCAAAGAAATGCCTACCCAACAGCCTCGACCACCTAACAAAACCACACAGAGCGGGGCTGAATATCTAAATCAGTGCACCATTTGGCGCATTGGTTGGCCTTTCTCTGGGCATGCCGCAAGTACCCGCTTACACACAGCCGGGCCCGTCTTAGGTGCGAACCTTGGGTGTGGGTTTCGGCTGGGGCAGATTTGTCCAGCGCGGGTGGGAAATTCGGTGGTTCTCTCCATCCCTCCCCTGGAGTGTAAAAAGCACCAGGGGCGACCTACTGCTCCTGAGAGCTTCCTGGGCGTAGACATTTACGCCGGGCGTCGCCATCAGAAAAACAGCACTCCGGTGCATGGGAGGCGGCGCGGATGGTTGGTTTTCCCGTTACGAGGGAAGGCTGTTGAGTGCAATTTGCGGCCTTTGGCACCCGATACCGATCACTGCTCAGAGTCAGGTTTTTGCTAATGTTTAATGTTCTTTTTTGTGAACACGTTTCGTGTTAATTACAGTTATAGCATATTCAGTTTTCGGTTAGTTTCATATATCCAAGCAAACAGCTCCATTTTTCAAGTTAACGCGATGTAACACTGGGGCAGTCAAGCGTCAACTTCTTGATTCGACCCCGTTAAGTCGCACGAACGCTTTCCGACATAAACGGACAAACCTGTGTCAGCATCTACCTTGCTCTCTCAGCCTGTCTTTGTTTCTCCGCATCGAGTGATGATAATTGCCAGCATTCGCCGCATCTTCAGCTCGTTCCGCACCGAGGAGGAGGAGAAGGCGTACTCTCGAAGTGCGTTTTTCAATCTCTTGGGCTTTTTAGGCAGTTGTGTCATTTTTTCTTTCGTGGCCCAAAAGCTTTCAAAGCACCCGCACCAACTTGTCTAAAACACCGTTGACTACGACAGCCATGATCTTACAATAATCACACCAGACAAACTTTAACGATAGCAAGGATGGCTCCTTTTTTCAAGCTTATATACAATAATTACACCGGCTCATACACTCTACACGTAATGTACACATGTCCTGGGGTTCAGTTTAGTCCCGCAACAAAAGCTCCTTGGCCATTTCGTAGGCCGTCCAGGAAATCGCCGTGCTGGGCACATTGAAGATGATTCTGGGTTTCAAGCCCCGCGTAAATGCCAGTATGCCGCCTTGCTGCCACAAGACTTTGGCCGCACTGGCAAAGCCATTGACATTCCGTAATTGCTCATTGGTGGAGATTCCTCTCGTTTGCAACGCCGTTTTAATGCAGTCGAATGGGTTGGTCAAGGCGGCGGCTATTCCTCCAGCAATGCCTCCGGACACACAATGATAGTAGGGGTTGTATGTGTTGGTGGGGTTCAACATGGACGAGGAATACTCGTAGAAACCAAAGTTCAACGCGGCAAACGGTATGTTGGTGAAAAGCGTGGTGGGGTACGAGATGAAGAACGCCCCAAGCCCCTCCTGGCGGTAAACGGAGAAGGCGGTCTTGAATAACTTCTGGCCGGACGAGTTGGCCAGGCTGCTTACCTGCATTCTCTGTTTCAAAACATCAAACGGCGTCATCAACGCATCCGACGCCACAGTACCCGCGATACCAGCGCCCAGAGCAATCAACGGATGGCTCTCGTCGGTGACCCACTTGCTGGTGGCGTTCGGCTGGGGTTTTGAGAACCGGTTGACCAAAAATGTTTTGGAGGCCTCAAAAGTGGAAAAATAGACGGCATGGGCAGGGCCGGCGCCTAAAACCACCGAGGAAACGCCTCGCCACAAAGCATAGGCGCCCTCGCTGGAAGCCACGCGTGAAATGGACGAAATCACCGATTTGCTCATGGGCTGGCCCAGCGCAAACATCTGCATTCTCGTTTTGATGGAGTCAATTGGGTACATCACCGTGTGCTCCATAATCCCAGCAAACGCTCCGGCGGAAAGGTGCGCAGCTATGCTGGCGTCTTCCGGAAGTGCCTCGTAATCGACCTCCAAGTGGTCGGCGCCTAGCTGGTGGAGGTGCTCAGCCATGGTTTATGAAAAAAGTGGGGCAGAAAAAGCGAACTGTGAAAAGTGCTTGCTAGCCACTTGAAAATATGTTGGAATCGGTTGGAAATGGCGGAGAGTGCCGGGCCCTAGAGTCTTGTTATGGGCCGTAGGGATGACTCGAAAAAATGGACGCAGCCAGCAGAGTTTTGTGGGTTTCCAATAGTGGGGATGTGGGAACAAAAAAAAAAAAAAAAAGATTGCAAAATGCAATGCAATCGGTGCTGATGAATGTGAGAAGGTGAGAGTGGTGAGAGTGGTGGTGAGAAATGTGAGATGTGAAATGCTTTGCATGTGGATTGCGGAAATGAGTCCGGCCTGGCTCTGGGCCTGGTTTCTTGGCTTGGCTTAGGCGAGACCGGAGCAGGAGCTTTGGAGAGGGAAAAAAACGAAAAAAAGGACAAAGTTGAAGGGAAAGGGTAGAAGAGCGAGGAACGACAACACAACAAAAATGGGTGATACTCGCCTTTAGAGGTGTTTTCAAGCTTTCAATGGTTTAACTGTTTTCTTTTCGTTTTCTTTTTTCTTTTTTCTTTTTCTTTACTTCTTGTAATTGAAGTAGGGATGACGGATCATGGGGATGTGATCTGTTCGTCGTGGTAGGCAAGGATCTAAATCGATAGGGCCGATAGGGCCGTGCGCACATAGGTTTTTTCGTGCCCGAGTCCGGGCGAGCACAGCACGCTTACTCGTGGAGGAGAAAAAGCGACTAGACAAAGAGAGAGAGAGAAAGAGAGTGAAGGAATAAAAGATGATACGGCGATGGGATCTGAGTGGATCTGAACAGGTCTGAAGTGTGGCTGGATATGCTTTCCTTAGGCAGTTCACTTTTCTTTGTGGTGCTCGATACCTTCTATTTTATTTATTTATTCTTTTCTTATCTATTTTTTTTTTTTTTTTTCTTTCTTTCTTTTTTTTTTATCGTTTTTGCTTGCTACCTTGACCACTTGGTTTGTCTCCATTGCTTGCTGCGAAAGTCGAATATGTCAGACGAGGACCCAACGCGGTCCAGGCGTTTCCGTCTTAATAAGCGAGTGCCGAAGCGCACCGGCCGCACTGGCTGCAAAATCGCAAGCCGCAAGAGTAGCCGCGTGAGCGAAGGACCCAAGAGATAAGTTTACTGCACTGATTACCTGTTGGAGTTTCGAATGGAAGGATTAGTGAGTCAGTGGCTTTTTTTGCTTCGTCATTGGCGTCCCTGTAATACCACGAGCTCCCCTACGAGACAACGAGACAACGAGATAACGAGAAAGTCAGGCATGGAGAGAGTTTAAACTCGGAGTTTGGAGACCAAGCGATCATAATTTTTTAGAACCCTTGGTCAAGTGTGTTATCCTTTTTTAAGGGGTCTTCACTTTCTTTCTATTTTTTTATTCTTCTATTTTTTTATTCTTCTATTTTTTTATTCTTCTATTTTTTTATTCTTCTATTCTTCTATTCTTCTATTCTTCTATTCTTCTATTCTTCTATTCTTCTATTCTTTTATTCTTTTAGATTGAGAGGGGTTAACATGCCCACTCCGCCGGCACAAGCCTCATGCTTCTTCAAGGGTAATGAAGGCCAAATACAATTTGTTTGTTTTATATTGCTTTACTGCACTAAAAATGCCCTAGGCTGATTTGTGGCAAAATGACACAGTATTGCCGTCTGCAATGTTGAACAAGGAAAATCCCCTACTATATCGAACTTTTCAAGGTTTGGAATTGCTTGGTCCTTTGAATGAAGTGCGTTCGTTTGCATGTTCATTTTTCTGGGTCTTTTAGGCCTGAGGGGTGCTTGGACGGAGATTGGCGAAGTTGGCGAAAAAAGGAAGAATTTGGAACATCCGACATCGAGTGGTTTTGGAGCGTTTATCATTCCTCGATTTCTAACAGCCGAATTTGGTTTCAATCGTCTTCGTTTGTTTCTGCTCTCCTTTAATTACTTCTGCTAATTTCTCAACTTCGCCATACTCTTACTCTTAGGCACCACACAATGCCTCGTGCCTAAATTCAATGCCATATTGTTCCGGCACGTTGGTCAACATTTTGCCCGTAGTCAAGTAAGTTCTGACGTTCTCAACAACAAAGCGCTCCATATTCAACACTGCCTGCTTGGTATAAGTGCCCATATGAGGCAAGGATACGACATTGGGAAGGCCATAGAGATCGGGCGAGGCGTTGGGCTCGTTTTCGAAAACATCTGCTCCCAAAGCACCGACGTGGCCCAGTTTAAGCGCGTCAATCATGGCCGTTTCGTCGATCACCGCACCCCTTGCGGTGTTGATGATGATCACGCCTTTTTTCATCTTTGAAATGAGCTCGGAATTTACCATATGGCGTGTTTTGTCGTTCAAGGGAACACTCAACATGATGACATCGGAAGTCCGTAACAAATCGTCAGAAGACACGTAAACGGAGTCCTTTTCCAAATCAGCGCTCAATCTGGTCCGGTTATGGTAGATGATCTTGTCAAACCCAAAAGGAACCAAACGGTCACGGATGGCCCGGCCGATTCCGCCCATTCCAAAGATTCCAAGCGTTTTTCCTTCGGGATCCATGCCGATTTCGGCGCCTGCAGCCTGGGTTTTGGGCCATTTTCCTTGCACTAGCAACTCGTGGCCCTGTTGGAAGTTTCTCATGGCCGCTAGGGTCAAATAAACCGCAGTTAAGGCTGTAGGAGCCTCGACGGGCGTGGTGACATTGGAAACCTGGATATTCCGCTCAGTGAAAGGCTGCACATCGATCTGGTCGTACCCTGCTCCATTGTGAGAGATACTCTTGACTGAAGCAGGCAAGTGCAGCGCCAACTCGCCATCAAACCGGCCTGTATATTGGATGGAATGGTACGTTCTGACGATACTGGTAACGCCGGAGTATTTTCCTTGCAAATCGCTGAAAAATTCGTCCCGGGATTGAGATTCACAGTCGACAATATCTGCGATATTACTCAATTCGGTCCATTTCGGGTCTTGCCGGCTCCACTTGCCTATTCTGAGAACCTTAGGTTTTGTTTGCGTCATCTGTGGGCTTTTCCTGGAGACTTATTGAAAAAAAAAAATAGAAAAAGCTTTTTTTCCAGGGGGAAGAACATGTCCTTAAATACTTTTAGAGGGACCCGTGGAGACGCCCCCACGTTTGACGGTCGTCAGCGCACGGTGCCCCCACGCTTTTAAGAGACGTGCCCCCACGCGGGCACCACATAGTCATGGAGAGAGTGGGGAACGCTCCGGATAATGATTTTTTTCGGGGGAAGTACTTGAGGTGTATATAGTTTTAGTAGGGATGATATATCGGGTACTTTGAATCTATATTAACTATTATTAATTGTTTTTATTTTTTCGTTATATCCATGACTAATCTGTTGACGCGCGGGATCTCTTCCTTTTCGGGGCTCTAAGATAAAAAGAGAGCTGGACTCGTGGCCCACTGTATTGATCACTTTACATTACACGTAAGCAGACTCGCCACATGGAGCTACCCGTTTTGCCAAAATGTATTACTTGCTATTGTTATTCGTTTGGGTTTTGTGAGTTTGTTACGGTGTACCGGGGAAAGACCGTGTCGCGCAGTCGTCTTCCGATTGCAAGCGACTAATCAGCTCAGATAATGAGCTGAGAGCCACGGTACTTGAAGTTGTTGCTGTACTTTTCATTGTCGACCGATGCAGCAGACACTTGTCTGGAGGGGAAACCCTCGAAGGTCTTGGCGTAGGTGGCAACGGAGTGGGCAATCAACTTTGTGTTGACGAGCCATGCGTCGTAGTTCGGGTTGCTCAAGTCGTCGCAGAGCTGGTGGTAACATGGGTCGAACCACTTACCTGCCTGGCCTCCAAACATCTCCTGGCCCTTTTCAGTCTTGACACCTTCAGCGCCAGTGGCGATTCCACCGGCTGGGATGCCAGCATCGATAAAGCCAACGTAGTCCGATCTCCCGTCAAATGGAACCATGGTGTAGTTGAATCCATGGGCTTTATACCAGTCGATATAGAGCTCTTTCAAGTCTCCTGAACCGTTGGGGTGGTCGTCGTTGTTGGCGTCGTATACCTGGTACTCGTAGTTGGGAGACGCCATCATGTCATAGTCCATGAAAAGACGCAACTTCAAGTTCTCCGCAGGCAGGAGCGAGTTAGCGTAGGCGTAAGAGCCCAAGAGACCTTCCTCCTCGGCTGCCCACCATGCGAAACGGACCGCATTGTTGACCTTGAACTTGGTCAATTGCTTAGCAACTTCAAGCAAGGAAATTGTGCCGGAGCCGTCATCGTTGATTCCAGGGCCCTCTGCTACCGAGTCGGAGTGGGCACCCAAAGACACAACATTGTTGTGGTCGCCAGCTTTCGTCTCGGCAATCACATTGATAGTCTTGACCTTTCTGACATACGAGTCGACGTACAACGTGGTCTCAAACTTCATCTTAGGGTTTTTCTTCAACTTTTCAATGAACACGGAGGCGTCTTTCAAGCTGATGGACAACGTGGGCACCTCTTTGCCTGTAGGCGTGCCTAAAGTACCGCGCAATGGAGCATCCTTATCGTAGATGACCACAGCAGCAGCGCCGGCTTTTCCAGCGTTGATCAGTTTGTCGCCAAACGCACATTGACCTCTGGCAACCAAGGCAATGTTGCCGCTTGTCAAGTTCTTGGGGAAGTCAGAAACCTCACAGCCGTAGTTCTCCACGAGAACCAAGTTGCCATGCACAGGCTTCCCGTCAGGGGTAGGTGGGGTCAAAGCCAAGGCCAGAACCAGTTTTGGCTCGACTCCGTCCACAAGAAGAGAAAAGGACTTGACCCGGCCGTCCACCGCATCAAACTTTTGCACGTCCCACGTATAGTACTTAGACAACTTCTGCAACTCGCCTAAAATGTAGTGAATCGTGCCCCAGTGACCACGTGAGCCAATGACCCTCGTTGGATGGCCGTAGTCCTTCACAGAAGCCAATGAGATGTTATAGAGTGTTTCGGCACGCTCCTTTAAAGCATCGGCGGTTATTGCGTTTTGCAATTTTTCCGTGTCAACCTCAGGCTTCGACCAGGGGGGCCATGGGAACCAATTTGTTCCGGGATCGGCACCGGGAACGGCGTCAGAAACGGCATTGCTAATCACAGCTTGCGCGTCTCCAAAACCAAAACCGGCGCCGGAAAAGGCCGGGATCGCTGGTAACGCCGATACGGCGTTAAGAATAGCAAATGCCGTAGCAAGAGTTAAGTGCATGCTAGAAAGAGGCAGATGCAGAAGTTCCAGTCTAGCCAGCTTTTTGCCAAGAGTAGCAAAATTAGTGGTGGCAATGAAAGGAATATAAAAAAGACGAGGGAAAGAAAGAAGGAATTGGTTGCATTTGTGAAGCGCTCGCACAAGAGACTCAGGGCCACGAGAGGGTCTGAAGACCCGTACACCGGCTTAGGGTCAGATAAATTGACGGTCAGCGAAATGCGTGAAAACGGTGATTTTTGGTGATTTGGAAAGAGTGGGGTGTAGGGATAAGGAAGTGTAAATGTGATGGTTCTGCCTGGGTTCTTGATTATTCACTCAGGCGGTACTTACCTCGCTTGGTAGGTTTTCTTGTTAACGCGTAGGTCCTTATCGGACTGCACAATGGGTGACACCGGGAGGAAGAGAGAAGTGCCCAGAACAGAACTTGAGTTGAGACTCGAGAATCGAGATTAACTCTGAGGTGAGCACAGAAGTGGGGGAGCGTGGGGGAGCGTGGGGGACCCGGACGCTGGAAAGAATATCGATGGTGTTTATCATTGGTGGACCCCGAAAAAAGCCAAATCATTAAACGGATCAATTCAGGAAAAGTTTCCAGCTGCACGCATAATTTTTGTTTCGGCTGGGGCTGGCAATTAATGTGCTTCTAAAAGAGCCAATCTACTTTCTCCGAGGCATGTATTCTTTGCGGGCTCATTGTTATTCGTATCTAAGGTTAGAACTTGGACTAGTGGCATCATTTCTTTTTCCAAATAGCAAAAGTGTCGCCTATAATCACCGAGAACTACTTCTTTCACCAGGGTGGTAACATCCGAGAAATAAATACGAAGCCTATAAACAGCCATCACTACAGTCCTCCTCACCAATTGAGTGCCATCTTTTTCGGGCAAATGTTCAAACCAGAACTCAGTATACCCCCTCTTCTCTCTTATATCGTCCAACGACTCAGTACACCTCCGTACGGACCATACATTGTGGCTGCAAAGTTGAGCCCTTCACTCCGTCAGTCATCATTCAAATCACGTGACCGACACCATTCAAAAGGGCACCTTTTACCATCAACGTAGTGTCTGAACCTTCCGATTAGTCGCCCTAATTCTTGATTTCTTGGTTCTCGCTTGATCATACGCTTCAAGACTCAACAGCGATTGTAACACTGACTTCACAAAATCTCCCCCACAAACAGAAACCAAAGCTCACAGTTCATGCTTCTCGCTCTGGGCACCACTACAATTCCTAGCCCCCGCCAGCTTCCTAAAAGTGGGCGTTGAACCCACCGTGGCCAAATCCGTTCATGAACTCGGAAAGGTCAAATTCGAAAGCGTGGTGCCCTTGCGCTTGCGCTTGTTGGAAGCCTCCCTGATGAGGATGGTGTTGATGATGAGGATGGTGTTGGCGAGGCCCATGGTCGTAATCAGCCCTTGTTTCCGGATCCGACAAGACCTCGTACGCCTCGTTGATGTCCTGCATTTTCAGCTCGATCTGCTTCTCCGTAAGATCCGTACCCTTATATTTATCCGGATGGTACTTCAAAGTCTGGGTCCGGTACGCCTTTTTGATTGTTTTTTCGTCCGCGTCTCGACTGACATCCAACACCTTGTAGTAGTCCTTGGACCGGTCGAACTTTTGTTCCTGTTGTTGTTGTCTTTGTTGCTCCTGTTGTTGCTGCTGTTGCCTATAGAATTGTTCCTGTCGTTGCTGCTCTTGTTGTTGGCGGAAACGGTGCTGTTGCATCTCTTCGTAGTCGTGGACCGGTTTCCAGCGTTTCTGGAAAAGACTCGTTTTCTGCACGTTTTTGTTGTATTTGGACAAAAGCTGTTTGGCCCCATTGTAGTCTTTTTTGCGTAAGAGGGCGTCGATACGCGCCACTTGTTTGGGCAAAAACGGCAGTTTTTTGTCGTCGACGACACCACAAAACTTGGTTTTGCCCTTCTTGGCCCGAACGCTGGCCTCGCACATGAACTTGTTGAGCACCTCGATCAAAGGCATCCGGGTACCCATCTTTGCCTGGCCAAATTGTTGCCTGGCAAACGCGTCGGCCTGGTAGACGAGGAAATCGTAGACTGAGTTGACGGAAGAAGGCAAATCTTTCATATCACGTTTGGAAAGAGTGATTGGGCCGGTGAACACGTCAAAAAGATGCTTGAAATCAATATGGAATTCACGCAACTTCTCATCGGAGAGATATCCGGTCGACTCCGTTGATGGATACAAGTACTCATGAAGAATAAAGTACTCCTCGAGCGGTTTGAGCACATTTTGTAAGCGGTTGTACACTTTTGAGAGCCACCCGCAAGGCTTATGGTCATTATCGATGCGAATACCACTTTTGACTGCATTCCAAGCATCGCCGAAGCTTCCCCTTGTGAACAAGAGGTACTGTGCGTATTCCAGGTACTGGTCGAGGCTTCGCTGGGGCAGAAGCTTGATGAGTTTTGCGTAGTCACGCAGGATTTCGTCGAAATTGGGCTGTTCGCCAGCTTTGAACGCGAGAACCGCCCGTGTTTTGTGGATTTTCACGCGTAACTCGTAAACGGTGGGGTTGCTTTTGGTGATTCGCATAAGGGTGTTATCCACGAGGTCTAGACAATGGTCTAGCGCCAGAGAATCGAGACTTGCGGTCAGATTTAACGTATTTTTTACGTCGTCGAAGGCAGATTCCCACTCAGCCATTGAGGTATATAACTCCGGGTTCAGCGACTGGGAAAACCGTGCTCTTATCTCCGAGAACTGGCCACGGTCTAGCCAAGTTTCCGCAAGCTTCCTCGATGCTGGTTGAAACGAGGCATCAATGTCTAGTGCCTCGACTAGATCGGCGATTGCAAGCGCAGTTTTGCCCATACTGATCTCAATCAAAGACCGCTGGTAGTACACCTGCGCAAGCGCATGTTTGGATGGTTTTTGCAGCGACTTGGCGATGGCCAGCACCAAGTCGTCGTATTCTGAAAGCACCTCGGCGTTAGAGCCACGCAGAAGTAGCATGTTCTGAGCAGATTGGATCCGCGTGCTTAAGTCCGCGGCGCCGGCGTTCGCGGCATCGGGTCCTTTGGCCTCTTGGGCCACCGCCAAGGATGCGTTGGATGCCGCTAGAAGAGCTAGAAGCAAGGATTTCTTCATTTCGGGACGTTGCAAATTACCGAACACGTTGGAACCCGTTGGAAAATTACACCCACGTAACTATTTCTAAATGGACTGCACATACGACAGACTTGCAATTAGGTGCGGCGTGCGACTGCAAGTCTGACGTGGAAGTTTCGTCAGGTTTCGCGCGCTAAGAATGACGATTAATTGAGTTAGGCAAGTTGGAGGCGAAGAGATGTTGCCAAGCCTTGTAACCTCGATCAAAGAAATTGGGGAGAGAAATGCAGAGGAAATTCAAATCGGGGAATGGAAATAATCGAGGAAATAATCATCGTAACACTTCGAATTCGTATCTCCATAGCGGCTCGTAGTCGTCTGTTATCTCTTACCCAAGACTGATACACCTCTAAGTTCGAACCGTTTGAATCACGCTTAAACATGTACCTCAAACAGGCACCGACCAAGAAGCTAAGTGCTTATCCATACAATTATCCAGGAATCCAGGATACTTGATCACTTTTTCGCCACTGTTGCTTATAACGAATCCGGAATATGGTGTACATGGCTGCAAAACGGGTGAATCCATAGAACGTGCGCTTTATCGTGAAAGCTCAAAATGTAGTCATTTCCCGGTCGATCAAAGAACAGAGAGACATGGATACGGAAGAGAAGCCTAAGCCAGAAACGCTGCGGTCAAAAAAGAGGAAGAAAAGAAAAGCAATCAAGAGAACTCGAGTGCGGAGAAGCAGGATACTGCTTTCGAGCAAGCACGTATTCGTCACGTCAAGACACTTACCAGATTGCTTTATCAGATTGCTTTATCAGATGGGAAGCTTGTCGAGAGTATTGTCATCGCAGGCTATCTTGGTTTGCTTCAGCAAAGACGAAAGACAAGATGAGAGAGCCAGGAGGATTTATCGAGCTTGAAGATTAAAAGCAAGGCAAGCAAATCGAGGAGATTAAGACTGTAGGGTAGATGAACATAACCGAGGCTCCGCTTCCGTGACCATTTACTTTGGCCGGCAAAGACTGGAATATTATGTAGAGGGTTGGTCCTTTCGCAGGTGGAACGTGTGGATGCTCTTACTTGCAGCAAATAAAGAAGAGAAGTTCGAAGCATAAGGCAATACGCTTAGAGACTGTAAACCACTGTGGCTACCTACAGCATCTCCAACTGAAAGCAAACTCGCCGAAGACTTTGATCAGCATGAAATCAAAGATTCGCTAATCTGTCAGTTGGTTCAAGTCTACGAGACCAGAAGTCAATAAGTCAATACTCCACGCAAGAGATCTGACAGCAGTCTTGTAACACTCATCCGGTTTCAAGGGGCGTCTAGTCACAGTGTTCTTACAAATAAAACTCTTAGCTTATTTGGAAAGCAATGGAGCATTTGATGACTCTTGGCGTATTTTTATTCAATGTTATACCGCAACGATCTCAGAAGTTATCGAGTAGTTCGCACCAGAAGAATAAATAAGACACATTTGGGAATGAGCAAGATCTGGTTCTTAATGCCTTGACGGAATATTCCCCTAATGTGGTAACGATTCAAGGAGCTAATTAAAAAAGTGGGAGTAGTAATACTTTGCTGTTCACATAGCAAAGCAGGCTCCTAGAAGTTATTAGAGCAGAAGCGACTTTTAGACGAGGTCTAACCAAGCCCGCAGCCTGTTTGGAAAATGCGTTTTTTATGTCCGTATCTACATGGATACGAAAAACATGAAAAAAAGAAAATGGTGTGTGTTTGGCGCATCTCTTGAAGAAACTCGTCAATCTACTCGATAGCAACAGCGATATTCTTAACGTTGGTAGCATTTTTATCTCTTACTTATTCATTAGGAGAAGTAACTGAGTGAAAATTGCGAACACTGCCTAGGCCCTAGGCACATTGTACATGGTGAGTACAAGGAGGTCATTAATGTCGGATCAAACGCGTGGACGTGAACATGAACTGACGTTGTTCGATATATCGAAGCAACTCGTCTAAGTTTCTGTGAAGGCAGTGCGTCAAGACTCCAATATTGGTCATCTTTCCTCCTTCGTGGTCAAGAAAGTAGCATCCCCTGTAGCGAGAATAGACTGTATAAGCTGTGAATCACTAAGACAGTTGAACCAGAAACATTTCGTCCAAACCCCCATCCCTTTTTCTTCTTCTCTTTCCTTCTTTTCTTTCCTTTTCCTTCTTCTTTCCTTTTCCTTCTTCTTTCCTTTTCCTTCTTCTTTCCTTTTCCTTCTTCTTTCCTTTTCCTTCTTCTTTCCTTTTCCTTCTTCTTTCCTCTCCCTACTTGAAGAGCTTCGCCAACGATACCGCCCCCTCGTCGTTCCTCAGCATCACCTTGGCCACAGCAAGCTCAAAGTCCTCCTGGGTCACGTGGATGCGCCGTTCTCTCAAGGCATACATGCCTGCTTCCGTGCAAACACCCTTGACGTCGGCACCCAGGCACCCGTTCATCTTTTCGGCAATCTTACGCAAGTTGATTCCACGAGTTAAATTCATCGAGCGCAGGTGGATCTTCAAGATATCCGCGCGAGCCGCCACCGTAGGCGCAGGAAACTCGATTTTGCGGTCGATCCGCCCCGGGCGCAAAAGCGCAGGGTCCAAAATATCCAACCGGTTGGTGGCCATGATGATTTTGATGTCCTTGGAGCTCTCAAAACCGTCCAATTGGTTGAGCAACTCCAACATGGTGCGCTGGACTTCCGAGTCGCCGCCCGACGAACCTTCAACACGAGACGACCCAATGGAATCGATCTCGTCCATGAAGATGATGGAGGGCGCGTGTTCTCGCGCCATGACGAAAAGTTCCCGCACCATCCTGGACCCCTCGCCAATGTACTTTTGTACCAATTCCGACCCGGACACCCGGATGAAACGGCAGTCGGTATGGTGAGCCACCGACCGCGCCAAAAGCGTTTTACCCGTGCCTGGAGGACCGTATAAAATCACGCCCTTGGGCTGGGCAATGCCCAAACTCTCGAAAAGCTCCGGGTGCTTGACCGGCAACTCAATCACCTCCTTGATCTCCTTGATCTGCTTCTCCAACCCGCCCACCATATCGTAGGTAGAATCAGGCACTTTTTCTACCATCATCAACGACACCAAGGGGTCCACTTTGTTGGGCAAGATCTTGTGCAAGTCATACGAGTCCAGCTTGAGACACACGCGCAAGCTCGGCGTCAACTTCTTGATGTCGATGTCCTTGGTTACGTTGACGATGTATTTGCCTTCCGGGTGGATTTTCACAAGCACTTTTTTCAACCCCATTACCTTCACCACCTCGCCCACGTACGACCCGGGCTCTTGCAAGAGGCGCAATTCGTCCTTCAACTGGCGCACCTTGGAGTTGAGCTTGTTGCGCTGGGCCTCTAACCGCCGCAAGTTCTGGGCTGTGGTTTGGAGTTTGATTTCCGTTTCCTGTATTTGTTGTTCGAAATACGGCTTGATGCCGCCCTGGTGCACGTAAGGAGAGTCGACAGCGGCCATGATAGGGAAGATTCTGGTGTGTGTGAATGATATTTCAGGGAGATTGTTGGGTTTGTGTGTGTTTTGTAGGGGAAAGAAAAGAGTGGAATAGGTTCGCCATTGACGTTGGAGGATGTGAGGTGAGGTGAGGTGAGGTGGGACGGTGTGTGCAGGAGAAGCGGTATGGGGCAAGGAAGATGAAAGTGGCGAATTGAACAACATGAAAAAAAAGTGTGGGATTTGGTGCCAAGGGGTTTGCGGTTTGCGGTTTGCAGCTTGAGGTTTTGTCTGCGCCTCTATGAGTTTTGGATTCTTCTTATTCCACTGTCTTTGTTTCTTTCGTTCCTGTTGTGATTTATTGCTGCTCTGGTGTCTCTTGTCTGGGTCGGCCTCTGCGACTGGGTGCAAATATTTCAAGCCAGTGCTGCGAAATATATTTAAAACGCTATTTTTATTCTATTTACTGTATTATAATAATAGGTGCCGTAATTATAGTTAATTAATCGTCCAATCACTATCACTGTATTTATCGCATAATATAGTGATATGCCTTCAAAAATCAATACGCTTTTTTAATCTTGACCAATTGGACGTTTAGGTGGGCAATGGACGAACACTTCATCCTCAATTTAGGCTAACTCGACCCCGTCTTCTGATAGACACGTCTAATTGAATATTTATTAAAAAAGTTTCACCCTACTTAGCTGCTCTAAGTGCATCGCGTACTGCTGCCGTGAAGGTAATCAAGCAAAGTGACTTGATCAAATCACCAGGCAAATCAGATCAGTTTGTAACTGTAGCAGTGCAAACTCGGCAGCCTTTTTTTTTCGCAGCCTCTTCTTCATCCTCATAAGTGGGTTTAGAATGTGCCTAGCATATCTTAGAGCTCCGCTGAACCGAGATTGGGTTGACAATCTTCGTTTACTTGTGCACACCCACGGGCCCAATAACAATCGTTGGGGCTTTGGGCCCTTGATTTCCAGTTGATTCGGTACTGTAGTTTGCAAGCTCACAATTTGCCTTGTGATGCTGACAAAAGGTGTATCTCATGAACTCTTCTCGCCAGATTCGGCTTGTTAATTTTACTATATTTTGCAATTTGTTTTTACTTTATTTGGATAGTAATATTAGTATCGTCCATACTTTATCGAGATTGCAATATAGCGATATCGATTACGATGTGTTAAGTATTTTACGATTAATATAATCGCGCATCACTATTTTAACAACACTGCAGCCGAGGGCAGGGCAATTCAGTGTGTCCAGATTTCATTCATTATTTTTCTTTTCATTCATTTTTTTTTTCTTCAATCAATAAAGAAGAGATCAGCTTTTCAAAAACACTCAATTCTTTTGAAATATCACTATCGTTTGTGAAACGTTCTTTACAGAGCAAATCAACGAGCTTCTTCATTGCGTAGCCTTGTCATTGAATACGCCAGCATATTCTTCTTTTTTTTCTTTGATGCCGCCAGAACTATTCTTTACCTAATTCTGACAATGTAACTCCCGCTTTAAGACAGAACCCAGCAAAGTAACGTTTATGACACCTGCTTCTCTCCATCAAATCTTTCAAAGAATCAGTTCCTGATCAATCTGAAATTCCTCACCTTCATTCTATGTTATCCGGCTCATGTGTGCCAGGTTTTTACATCTGAGCCAGGCATTAGTCGAGAACTTCTTGTAAAGTTAGAATGGCTTTCAAAACTTAGCGTGGGGCAACCGATCACTACTATTATTATTGTTATTATAGTTTCCACTCTACTTCAGATCGGGCATACACTATTATTTTCATGTAATTTCGTTTTGGATATGTTATTTGATTCTTGTTGCATATTCTGTTCATCTGGCTGTTCCGTTTCTGCAGACATTCCACCTGTTATATTTTTTCAAAACATTTCCCCTTGGTTATTTACTTTTGAAGATTAGCTTTTTCGTATGAGAGGATGTGCCAGGGCATCATCATCACCAAACATCGTTGAATTTGTGAGTAGCTACTTCAAGTTGAGAGTGAGAATCAGTGCGAATTGCTCTCATTCTAAATGTATTCTTTTTCTCCTTGCTAGGCTTCCTTTTTCTTCTTTTTCTTCTTTTTCTTCTTTTTCTTCTTTTTCTTCTTTTTTCTTCTCTTTCTTGCTTTTCTGCTGGTTTATTTTTTCCGTCCGTTCTCTCTTCCTTTGTGTTCTCTTCTCTTTCACTCTCCACTAACTTCTTTCATTCCCCCTCCCCATAGCTTATTCAACAGATCTTCCAAAGATATATGAATTGAATCTCATTGCCGATCCATAGCAGTTTGAAAATTCAGACGAAAATTACAGTATTTGAAGGTTCAATCCCAAAACGGTTCTGTAACTTGCTTACTTATCACGAGGTCCAGTTGGTTCGACGATGTTGAAGACATCTTGTTTTTTCAGGTGAGAAACTTCTCTTTTCCAAGAAAACAACGACGAATAAAAGAGTGTAATTTTGGCGTAGAAAAGATCGTAGTTCTGTGCTGCAAAAAGGGAAGAAGAGAAGAAAAGAAGAAAGAAATCGGAAAAACCGAAGACACATCCGTGAAATAATCCCAGCTTGATGTACAATTTTTTTAGTTCAGCAGAAAATTCTAAATTCCCGAGATTCATCACCCAATCTCAAATTAATTTTCTTGCGGTGAACAGCATCTCTTTCTCGAAACTAAAAAGATAGAGAGAATAGAGTTGAAGCTGGTAACAAAATTCCATCCTCGTATAAATTACTAAAGGGGACCTTACATTCAAATACAAAGCTTTCTTCGCCTGCTTTAAATTTTTTACCCGATTTCAACAATTCTTAGTTATCTGTCGATTAATTAACAGAAAACCATGGTGCACGGGTGGACATGAACAGATCGTATAGATAACAACCAGGGCAGGAAACTCACACCGGCCAAACCCCAAAATCACCTACCGCCCCTATATTACCTCCAAAAATGAGGCTATACTATCTCTTACTTCTTTTCACGCCGTCTCTAGCGTTCCAGAAGTTCTGCAAGTGCCAGTGTAACGATCTACAGCTAGTGAAAAAGATTGACACGTGTGAAGAATGTACAAAAGAGTGGTGTCTCGAGCAAAATGCACAGCTCTGTTTGCCAGATGAGACTACAGAGGCGATGCTCATAAGTTGTTTCCAAAACGAGTCCCGAAAGGAGCAGGCGATTGTGTTTGCTTTTATTTTTGCCGTAGCTGTTCTTTTGGGGAGACAATTTCTTCCAATTGGCCGACTGAGAGCGATAGATTGACCAGGTAGGAGCCAAAATGTCCCTATCCGTTTACCGAGACGATCTTTGGCCACTTCAGTCACTTCAGTTCACGAAAACCGAAGCATATACATTACATCAGTGATCAAATCTGTCTGAGCAAAGATAAACGAAAAATTTTCTATCCTGCGGATACCCGAGTGCAATTTCCTCCAAAGCAAACGGACGCCTGTGTGGCTGAAAAGCCAGATGTGAAAATTTGCTGCATTCTCGGCCAGACACCTCACAGAAGTTGAGTGTCATCTGTGGGACCAGGATAAGATGCCAGTATATGACCATTTCAAGGCATGATTTATACGAAACGGACCCTTTCTTGTGTTTATATTGACCACTTGTCGGTCGGACTGCTACCGTTGTCAATTTAAAGACAAAAAAGATGAATATTATGATTACGATGATTATGATTATGATCACGATAATAATACCTAACATTGCTTAACAGTCAAAGAACTGCGCGTGTGACCAGTTAATGAGTAAAACAAGCCAAAACGGATGAAAGAAATTCTGCCCTTTTGTGGAATTGTCGGTGAATTCATTTATAGAAAATGGTGTTGATATAATACGGGGCGAAGAGGTATGCACAGGACTCATAACCTCACTCGAGGGCAGTTCCTCTGGCGATAACCGCAAAATTAGGTTCTGTTTCGAAAAGCTAAAGAAAAGATTACCGGAAGGTAAACCAAATCTTTCCTTCTTTTCACAGATTTCTACGTGAGAAAAGAGATATGTAAGTTTCAGATCACGCATGTCTAGTACTCGGCTTGAAATATTATATTCTTTACTAATACATTACATTCGTGCTCCTTTGATCTATTTTATTTTTTATATTTTATATTTTTTTTGCTCTCTTCTCCAACGCCTAACTTGCGACTCCCCAAACGATATAAAATTGCTCTTGGTTTTTTTTCGTCCCAGATACACTTTATTGTTGGTTTCATAGTAACAATGTGCACCAGTCACTTCCTCACTCTACGCGGAGTGCAACCAGATAACGAAACACCAGCTGGCTTCGTCTCGTCAAAAGAATTCCAAGAACAATACAACGGGAACAAACAGCGAAAGAAGAAAAGAAGAA